>CM033474.1:201482548-201497732 GCA_019447015.1 Hymenochirus boettgeri | reverse complement strand
TCTCCAGTATCTAGTCCATTGGAAAGGTTTTGGCCCTGATGAAAGATTGTGGATCTGCATGCTCCCCGCTTGATCAAGAATTTCCGCAGGAGTTTTCCAGATAAGTCTGGTCCGTTGGGTCCGGTGGCCCCTCGTAGAGGAGGGGATACTGTCACGAACGTACCTGCTGCTCCGATCTGGCGTGATGACGTCACGATGCCGATCCACCTCCCGGCGCAAACTTTGAAAAGCCTTACTGTTTGTGGTTAGCAGTTTGGAGATTTCGAGCACCTTAGCAGGTTTACAAGAAGGGAAAAATACTTTGGATATCACTATTCCTACCTTGCCTGTTCCAGTGACTATTCTTACCTTGCCAGTTCCTGGGTCACTACTCACCTTGCCTGTTCCTATATCAGCTACCTACCTTGCCTGTTTCCAGTATCCTGCCTACAACTCCCAGCAGCACCTTGTCGCCATTCTCCAGCCTACAGTTCCTGCAGCACCTTGTCGCCTTTCTCCAGCCTACAGTTCCTGCAGCACCTTGTCGCCATTCTCCAGCCTACAACTTCCTGCAGCACCTTGTCGCCATTTTCCAGCCTACAACTTCCTGCAGCACCTTGTCGCCATTCTCCAGCCTTCTGTTCCCAGCAGCCATTGACTCAAGTATCCAGCCTACCATTCCCAGCTGCCATCAGTGCTCCTATATCTTCCATACTTTTAACCTCCTCCTAAAGCGTACTCGTAAGAACCCCGGCCATCTAGCCCATATTTATTACAAACATTTTTTGAAAAACTCACCCCTCTTGTTACACAGAAATATACACTTCAGGGTGCATTCCAGCCCTTACCCCTAAAGGGTTAATAGTATCCAATATTTAGCAATTTTAAAGGATCGCACACCATTTGAAAGTGAAGAAAATTTATTGAACCATCAACAGGTGCTCCTGATTAAGGGGGAGGAGCCCCCAAAAACATTGTGCGTGTTTTGTTGATGGTTCAATAAATTTTCTTCACTTTCAAATGGTGTGCGATCCTTTAAAGTTGCTTTGACTATATTGTAACAGACATTCCCACTAGCAAATGACAAGTGTTACATTAACCATAGCCCTGGGCCATCTAGAAGGTGGGCTTTAAGCACTCATCTTTGCTGTGTGATATCTAAGGGAGGGCAGCACGGTTGTAAATATGAGGAAGTGATTTCATCTGCTGGAAGTGTGGACATGTAATATTTGTGATGTTATTTTTTTTTATATTGTTGTACTTTAATTGGAAGGCGGAGAGGAAAATGTGGTTAAGGATTAGTTTACATTTTGGCCTTTTGGTATCTGTAGAAACATTGCAAAGAGAACCGCACACATGGACCCAACCGACCGCCTATGCGCAGATGGGGATTGGTCTGCCATGCTAACATACATGAGCCAATGGTATCGGCTCCCTTTACTTTAAGTAAAGGGAAGCCTGATACCAACAGACGGAAATTTGCTGTCATTTCCGAAGAATCAGGATGTTCATCTGCATTACGATCGGTCAGTTTGGCCCCTACCTAATGCCGATTTATTAGGGAAATCCCATCGGTCCCTAATGGGCATTTACGTAATGTTGACTGTATGTGTAGGGCCAACCTTTTGTCTTGTGATCGTACTGGGATGCATGATGTCCTATCAGTCCAGCCCAATGACATATATGCGAGTAGTTCTCAATTGGATCTACTCAAATATTAAGCAGGGACAGAGGCTTGGAAATTAGGGCTTGAAACAAGTATCCTTTAAGGTATGCAAGATTAACTAATAGGATATTTTTATATTTTATATCTTTGAAAAAGGGTTTCAATAATATGCTTACAATATTATTAACTAGTAGCCCTAAATGGTTGTGTCAATAAAATGGGTTATAACAACGTGAACATAGCCTTATATGTATGGATCACATTGGGACAGGGCCCTTCCCAGCACCCCTCACCTATGAATTCCACGTCATTAGCCTGCTCTTTTATCAGAGCTGTGAGAAAAAAATGTCGTGCCTTTAATTGTGCAGTTGTGGTGTTAAATTGATGTGGTAGTTATTTCCTCCTTCATGTGTCTTTCAAACTTCAACGACAACCTGGCACAGGAAAAAATACATCTCTATTGGGGGAAAATGTGGTATTTGCCATGGTATTTATCCCATTAATCAAACGAACCTTTGCCATCATTTAATTTTAGTGTGGTAGCGAGTTTATGCTCAATATGGCGAAGTCCCAAGTTTATCAAAACACGTGACAAGACTTAAAGAGTGGAATAGTGAAGACTTTGATCGGTATTTAGTATTTAAAAAGACTAAGAGAAGGGGAAGAAAAACAGATGAATCAGCAGCCTGCACATTTGTGCCTACCAGCAAGGAAACTCTGCACATTATTTAGAAGTCAAAGAAGAAAGAAGAAGAAGCAAGACACAAATCGATACTAAGGGAGACAGCCAAGACCACACAGATATCAGAACAGGTGACATTTCCAATGGAAGTTTATGAAGAACAGTCCCCTTACTCGAAAGAAAAAGACATCAAGATACAGAAAGACAAGAGATGATCTTGCAACAGTGATGGTCAAAAACTTTCAGGACCGAGAAACTTCAGTGTTCCTTGTAGAGAGCCAGGAATTGGCCAAACACAGAGAATGGTGATGTTTGAAAAAACAGTTGGAATGTCCCAGCTCATCTACAGCTCAGTGTTTTGCTAGATAGAAGACATAGCATGGACTGGCAAAATGATAATATTGAGACTGTCTGAATTTTAAAGATAGAATGGAAGACCCTATAAGAAGAGACAGGTAAAGAACATACAGCCAAATAATATAGATGTCGCATCTTAAAGATGGACATGAAGACCCTATAGAAGCGAGAACGGGCAAAGGAACATACAGTCAAATATTAGCAAGACTGTCTGCATTCTTAAAGATAGCACATGGAAGACCCATAGAAAGACAGGCAAAGAACATAACAGCATAATAATATCAAGACGTCTGCATCTTAAAGATAGACATGGAAGCCCTATAAGAGAGACAGGCAAAGAAACAGACAGCAAAATTAGCAAAAACTGTCTGCATTTCAGGAGATCTGAATGGGAAACTGCCAGTCTCATCTAAAGAAATATCTTCCATGGAAAGAAATAAGAAAAAAAAAACAAAGCAAACAAAAGGAAGAACATGAGGATCAAAGAAAAGAAAAGAAACACAGAGACAGCACAAGTAGACCAACCGAAGAGAGCGCTGAATGCAGGTATTGTGGAACTCTGAAAATGTATACTTCATAGACAATCCAGACATAGGAGAGATGGAATGTACAGCACAAAGAGAACAGGGAGACAGCAGGAATTTCAGATGAAGATAACAAAAGTTTAGTCTCACTTAAGGTCACTGTGAGATGGCCAGCTTTGCAGAAATTAGAGATAGAAGCCACGTCCCCATATTATCATCAAGCTCCCTTGAGCGAAGAGAAGGTAATGAACCCACACCAGAGAAGAGAATGTGAGATGGCAGGCAGTTGCTGAGGGACCTGTGAAAAGGTGTATTTGTCAGTTTCATGTAAAGATGAATGTTTGGACATAGAAGATAGGCCTGGACGGTTCGGCAGTCAAAGAATATGAAATAGTCGGCATTTCTGAGACAGCCCACAGACTCTTTATAAAGTCAAGTTTCCCTAAAGAAGAGACCCAATGAGAGCAAACAGAAACTATGAGAGGTTTGCCATTTCGTGGACTAACTGACATGGGAGCATGGGAGAGAAAGAAAGACTTAAGAACAAAAGAAGAAAGAAAGAAAGGAAAAAAGAAAGAAAAGAAGAGCAAGAAGAAAGAGCATCAGAGACAAGCAAGTATAAATGTCACCTAGACATGAAAGGCAATGATGGCCTTGCAACAAAACAGTGGACATAGTCAGTATTTCTCTACTAACCGGAGCTTACGTCTATCTAAGGAAGAAATGTTTTGCTAGAGATCAAACAAAGAGAAAAAAGAACAAGAGGAAATAAAAAAAGAAGCAAGGGAGGCAGCAGCTAGGCAACTAGACACTATCAAAAAAAGTGATGCCGAATGTAGAACATTTCTGAGCTCTAAAAGCACATGGAAGCCACAGTGTCATCTATAGATCAAGGATCACTCGAATGCTCCGTAGTGCATACATGGCTTCCTGAATGGCAATTCTCACTCTACAAAGCAAAAAAATTCCTCAGGGAAAAGAATGTCTACGAAGATGATATCACAGATACTGCACAAAGATTGCTGATGAAAGGCAGTTTGGAGTACGAGGCTTCAAACCTGCTTACTATCTAATCTAGAGTTCTTACGGGTGACCAGACGAGCTGCCCAGAGATCCATTTTGATATTCAGAGAGAACACTGGTTGGCATCTTGTTTAGAAACAAAGAAGTGGAGATATGGAGTAGTGTGAATTTCCATAAACTCACCGCATCTATCAAAAAAACAGATCATGGAATGCTATAGAGATGTGGTCCAAGATCAGTAGGAAACAGCGAGACAGCTCATTGTGCACCAGCAGCCAATGGAATAGACTGTGGACTTTATGCCATTGCTAATTTATTTGAGATACTTGATAATGGAGATCCAACTGACAGGTACAATGAGAATCAATGAGAAAGCCACCTCATAAAATGCCTGAGAAGGGAGAGATCACTGCTTCCCTAAAGCACTAAAAAGACAGAACTAAGGGCAAATAGAGGCAACCGAGGGAGAATATAGAATAACAGAAGAGATGCAAAGTACAGAATGTTAATTTCTCTAAAAATGAATACTACAGAGAATAAAGAAGAGTGAGATAAATGGCATTTGAGTGGACAGATATGGAAGCCACAGCCTCATCTAAACATCATTTTACTGCATTCGCCCAATATATTTTGTGCTTACTCTCGTATGTACTATGCAATATTGTATATATAAATGTAAAGTGTCATTTTGTAAGGAATGTTAAAAGATTTAATAATTATTAATACATTTTGTTATATTTTAATATAGTATTTGTTTCTTCTTTTACGGGGTGGGGTGCTGCACTTTTCATTTGTGACGGTAGGAGTTAGAGGGGATGTGGGAAGGGTGTGGTGTGTCCATAGTGCATCTCATGGGGCCCACACTATACAAGGGGCCATAAGGGCATTATCTGTGCCTGGGAGGGGGGTCCTGAATTGGAGCCCAAAAGGCACTTGTCACTGCCACATAGGTGCTTATCAGTGCCGGGGAGAGGCGTTCTGGTTTTGAGCTGCGGGACCCCTTAAGCAACAATGCCCTTATCGCCGCTTTATAAAAACAATCGAGATTGCGGCAGAAATAAGTAAAATGGCGATCACGGCGGTAATGTCTTTGCTGCCGGTTATTTGTTTTATAACAGGTAGGTAAATAGTTACCCACAATATCGCCAACTTGTGTATAGTTCCGGAAGTAAATATGCAAAAGTTTGTGCATAAAATACCATGCTGTACCAAAACACTGCAATGGTATTATATGGGCGATCGTAATATAGTTTTTATACTTTTTTATATTTAATATATGTATTTGTTTCTTCTTTAGGGGGTGGTGCGGCATGGCGCTTTTAATTTATTTATGAGGAGTGAGAGTGGCTGCTTGGAAGGGGGATGCGTGTCCCAGTAGTGCCATCCCCATGGAGGGTGCACAATAGCAGGGGGATTTCCCCCACCTCCACAGGAAGGGACCCCACACCCTACCAGGGGCCAATAAAAGAGCTTTTTGGGGCTTTAGGGTGTCCCGCAGCTCGAAACCGGATCCCCTTCCCCTAGAATTACAAGTGCCCTTGTGGCACTGACAAGTGGCTTTTGGTGCTTAAGGGGTCCTGCAGTGTGAAACAGGGAACCCCCCTTCCTGGTACTAATAAGGCCTCTTTTTAGAGCCAATGGGGGGCCTTTTTTCGAGCTGCGATTTTGAGCTACAGAACCTCTTAAACCCCAAAAAGCACTTGTCACTGCCACATAGGCGTTTATCAGGGTCGGGGAGGAGGGTCCTGGTTTTCAGCTTCAGGACACCTTAAGCAACAATGCCCTTATCGCTACTTTATAAACACGATTCCCGCTCCGTGTGCGTTCCTGTGCGTGTTTTGAAAAGAGCAGTTGTGTTTTGCTGTGTGGTTAGACTAGTGCTATACTATTCTTCAAAATGTTTTTGCAAGATGATTTTATCTTTGAGATTCTGGAGATGTTGGCTTTGATCCTTATAGCTGCTATGATGGATTACAGAAGGATTACCAGAAGATTCTGGGTTCATCCTCTGTTGAGAGGACCTCAGTGCCTAGAGAAATTTTTTCTGTACACCGTCTGCTGGCTGCTGCGTTCCTGCATCTAAAAGAGGTGATCGTGCAAGAGAGGAGAACTGAATTACTGTGCCGGGTGGGTGGGAGAAAGGGCGAACCGGAGAGTTGGATGCATAGAAAGTGAGGAACAAAGATTGGGTCTGTGGTGTGTGTGTGAGACTGTTTTTATCTGTGTGTGTGTGGTGGGGGGAGGGTGGCAGTTTGTATCTCTGTGTGGGGGGGATAGGTACAGTTTGTATCTCTCCCCATTAAAATTAATGGGGAGAGGGGATAAATTATGTAAAGTAATGCATCTAAATACATGGATATAAGATGTTACCTCGGAGTTCCGGGCCCTTTTTAAAAGCCTGCGGCCTCGTGGTTTTATATGTTCAAAGAACTCCTCTGTAGCATCTAATATCCCTATAATTTACAAAAGGGGGTACATTACCTACTATATTGTGCACTGATATTTATTAATATTTGTATTTTATTTAAAATTTTTGCACTTTGATGATTTGTTGGAGCTCATGAAAGATGTCCTGCAGAAGAAAGATACCACGTTTCAGAAGTTTATCACACCAAATGAAAGGCTGCTGATCACACTGCGGTATGTATATACAAGAAATAATTTATATAAATTAAATGGAATCCTGTGTACAAAAAGGACATCTTTAAAATGGAAAGGGTTCAGAGAAAGGCAACTAAATTAATAAGGGGATTGGGGGAGCTTGAATATGAAGAGAGTGGAAAAGTTACAATTATGTACGCTCGAGAAAAGGCGCTTGCGTGGGGATATGATTACTGTGTATAAATACAATAAACTATCTGGGGTATTGTTCACCAATAGAGCATGTCAGAGGACACGTGGCCATCCTTTAAGACTTGAAGAAAAAAGGTTTTTCAAGGCTTCAAGTTCGGAAAGGGTTTTTCACAGTGAGAACGGTAAAGCTATGGAACTGTCTTCCAGTGGACGTTGTTATGGCAGGTTTATTGGTCAGTTTCAAAAAAAAGCTGGATGAGTTTCTACAATCAAGGAATGTTGCAAGTTGCAAGTTACTGGTATTGATACATAAAGTAGAGTTGATCCAGGAAAATTTCCGATTGCCACTTGGAGTCAGGAAAGAATTTTTTTCCCCTTCATAAATGTGGTGCTTTTTTTTGGCCTTCCTCTGGATCAACAGTTAGGCAGGAAATGAGGATATTGCTAGATGGGTTGGACTTGGACCTCAAATATAGTATAGTAATACTAAGTTGTATTGAATGATATTGAGGAGGAATGTTGGGAGCTAGGCTGGTAGGGAAGGCGTGGGGGCAGGGCTGGTAGGAAGGAGAGTGGGAGGAAAGGATTGTAGTTAAGAAGGTTGGGAGGAAGTCTGGTTGGGAAGAAGTTGGGAGAAAGGCTGGTACTGAAGTGGGTGGAGTAAGGCTGTTAGGGAAGAGGGTGGTAGGAAAGGATTGTAGTGAAGAAAGTTGGGAGGAAGGCTGGTAGGGAAGAGGATGGGAGAAAAGGTGGTATGGAAAAGGTTGGGAGCAAGGCTTGTAGGGAAGAGGGTGATTATAGTGAAGAAGGATGGGAGGAAGGCTGGTAGGGAAGAGGGTTGGACCACCCCTGTCAATGCCATAAATGTGGTGAAAGCTACATGTGTTCTGCAAAATTATGTGAGAGACAAGGAAGGGTCTTTCGACCTTGTTCATCGGCCTGTAGATACCTACCCATATCTGCAGCCTGCTATTAGTAGAGGACCACAGAGTGGACACAGTGTAAGGGCCGCACAGAGCCACTATTTTATGTCTCCCGAAGGGTCCGCAAGACCATATGTAAAAATTGGTTAATAAATTGTTGTTTTATTTTTTCAAAAAAAATATCTGTGTGTGCATGTTGCTTTTCCCACCACATCTGTGTTTGATACACACATATATATAATGTGTTGTGTGTTTAGGACAAATAAATTTAAAAGTATAGTATTACATAGAAAATATATATTTTTTTATCAAAAAAAACCCCTTAATACATAACTATATATATATATATATATATATTTCCACGTCACACACACACACAAACCAAAAACTGCACATTCCTAGGCCCCATATAAAATACATGTTTTCTGCACACTGGCCATACATTATAAACAAAGGGGTTTTTAGTATTTATTACTTTGGCCACATGAATGAAAAGGGCCTTCCCACCATGTCAAGGTACCCCCAGTCTGAACGGTCCTACCTTCTAACCTCTTTTACTTTAATTATGATTAGCAAACTTTTGCATTCAACATGCTTTGTATGACCAGATTAGTTGCACTTCCGCAAAATGTAGTTGTAATTTAACCTCATTTTTCCACATTCACTCCAAGGTTATTCTCTTTGTCGGAGGTTGATTTAGATGCAATGGCATTGCGTATTGCCTGTCTGTGGTTTGCCAATCTTTCCCTCAATGTTGTAGTAGTGCATCTGGGCTAGCTCAGGGTGAGAGTTATTTCTTAGTACTCTTAAATATTGAGAAAAGATAATGCCTTTTTTCTGTGTAACCGGAAAAAAGCTGATGTTAGCAAATGATGGCCCAATATTGGACCCCATGGCCGTGCCGGCCGTCTGCTGGAAGAATTTGTTCTCAAATCTGAAATAATTTTGTTTCAAGTCTGCTGGAAGAATTTGTTCTCAAATCTGAAATAATTTTGTTTCAATGAGAACATTAGCAGATCCATAAGGAACGCAATAGGTGGTTTTATATCACACGTCATGAGAACATCACACGTCATGAGAATGGTAATAGAGATGGTACCCTCAAAGTCTGCCAATATTTGTAGAAGATGTTGGCTTTCTCGGATATATGAGTGCATGTTCTTTACAATCGGTTGGAGAAATGAGTCCAGATATGTGGTCACTGACTTAAAGATAGACCCACGTGCCGAAACTATGGGCCTGCCCGGAGGGGCCACTATGTACTTATGTATTTTTGGAACAGTATATATTATGGGTGCCTTAGGGTGTTCAGTAATAAGATACCTTTTTGTTTCCTCAGTGATCCAGCCAGAGTTGCAAGCCACTGTTAGCCTCTTATTAAGGTTAAATTTTAAGGTCATGGTGGGATCATTTTGTAGCGGCAGGTATGTTTCCAAATCCGCGAGTTGAGATAACAGTTCCGTCTTATAATAATCAGTGGTGAGTAATACGATAGCCCCCCCTTATCAGCTGGTCTAATAATGAGGTTTTGTCCTCCCGGAGGGCCGCCTTTTCATTAGATGACATGTTGGGAGAAGCCTTGTCTCTTTTTAAACCTGTGTGTTTGCTTCGGTCTGTAACCCTGAGGACGGCCCGATGGTATAGGGCTGAAACGCGTAGGATATAAAGACCTACTATGATGTGTTATTAAATGGTTTACTTAAGCCCGTGGAGTGCTCCGGCTTTGTTATTTTCTAGGTAAATGTAAACAGAGGATAGGTTAGCACTCACATCAATTGAATGCCTGGGTGCAATCCAATGGATATACATATAAAAGTTCAAAAGGCTGCACTCACAGGACTATAATAAAAAGATTTTTTTATTTACCCCACAGGATCTACGCGTTTCAACACTCAGTGTGCCATCATCTGTATTGTTTTGAGGCTTTAGTTGCCCTTTAAATGGAAAGCAGAATTCCCATACAGTAGTCCCATACAGTAATAGCTATAATGGAAATGGTTTGGAGACGTGCAGGAGTGCAGACATCTACGTTTGTTACATATTATGGCAGTCTAGTGCCCGCGTCGGATATTTACACAGCCTGATCCGTTCTACATTTACACATCCAAACCAGAGGAAATGGAGGAAACAACGGCTTCAGAGTTTGTTGCAGTAGACAAAGAGGGGATCTTTATTTTACCCAGGAGGATGTTCAACGAATTCTGTTTGCAGACATGACCGTAGAATTATCTGCTGATGCAAAACAAAGAAAACTTTTTTCAGCTGTTGCAACATAAGAAGAAAGAAACTGATTTGCAACTACATGGTGTGTTCCTATCGAATTACCACTGTAATCATAGGATCCCTAGGGGTTTTAGAGTTCAGAACATCCCAACTATCAAATGTTACGATAAAGACTTTTGTTCCTGATGGTGCCGTATCCTTAACCATTGCTCTAACAACCTAATGCTTCTAGTGATCGAACAAGTCAGCAAGAATTTGGAGTCCACTAGACAAAAAAATCAGTTCTATTGAGGCGCAACCTCTTGATACAAAACAAGCAGACACCGAATGTGAGTGGTTAACTAAACTCATCCAGCAGGTTATCAAGTATAAAGATGAACTTGTAGCATTCAAAAAGAGAAAGACCACACAAGTGGAACAGGATTATCAAGATCGCTTGGTGTATGGGTGGTTATTTGTGAACAGTGTAATTACCGCTATAACAGACCAAGAAGATTGAGACTGAGTCCTTGCACAATAGACTGCTCTGTGGATTCCCCACAAATGGATAGTGAGAGTAAAAGGCCTAAGGCCTATGTAAAGGTGACTCTAGTATTATAAAACCAGGAAAACATTTTTTTTAGGAATGACTACAAGATCTGGGGAAAGAGCAAAAGGGGGAGAAGGTGCACAAGAAGCAGGGGTTTCAAGAATAAGCAGCAAGCCCCCAAGAGCAAAACCGCCAAGGAAGACATACAGGGTTATTCAATAAAAGCTCTTATCGTTTAAAATGGTGCTAATTTTGCCCCAACCAATCAGATGTTAGCTTTCAAATGTTAAATAAGATCTGATTGGTTGGGGCAAAATTAGCACCATTTTAAACGATAAGAACTTTTATTGAATCTCCCTGATAGTGTTTAGCCTTAGAACAAACAAGAAAAGAGATGATCAATGCACATTCCTGGGCCCCATATATCACAATACCTATGCTAGTGCAAACAATAAAAACATGGGGGTTTTAGTAACAATTTTATGCATAAAAGTGAAAAACCTTCCAACCACATCAGGTGACCCCAGTATGGAAGGTCCTCTTCCCTCCCTAAAAGCCAGTAGGGGGAGGGGAAGTTATAGCCTTTAATACTGTTAGGACCTTCCATACTGGGGTTACCTTGACATGGTTTAAAGGCTTTTCATTGTTATGCATAAAATTGCAAGTAAAGCCCCCATGTTTTTATTGTTTGCACTAGCATAGATATTATTATATATGGGGCCCAGGAATGTGCATTGATCATCTCTTTTCTTGTTTGTTCTAATGTTTTGTTATAAATATCTGTTGTATTCAATTAAATCAACTGGACTTGAAATGTAGTTCTTGAAGACGTTTCGCTAGTCATCCGACGGCTTTCTCAATTCAATGACTTGTACAAGAATCTGTGGCAATTATGTACCCTGGAAAATCCCCCAGGTGTTAAGGGTGTGATTGGATAGTGGCTAAGAGGTGTTATAGGAACGCCCAGAGTAAGGTGTTAAAACAGCATTGTACATGGCAGACAGTTGGTGTCGAACCCCCCCACCTCTATTTAGGCTTGGTTTCTTTATTTTCACATAAATGGCCTCCTTCACACCTCTCTTGAACCAGTCACGTTCCTTCGCCAATATGTTAACATTACAATCTTCAAAGGTATGTCCTTTATCCTTAAGATGCAGGTACACGGCTGAGTCCTGACCCGAGGAATTGGCTCTTCTGTGCTGGGCCATACGTTGATGCAGTTGCTGTTTGGTCTCCCCCACATACAAATCAGAGCATTCTTCACTGCACTGCACTGCATATATGATGTCGCTTTTCTTGTGTTTTGGTATTGGGTCTTTCGGATGTACCAATTGCTGCCTCAGCGTGTTGCTCGGTTTAAAGCAGACAGGGATACGATGTTTTTTGAAAATTCTTCTTAACACAAATACCAACAGTGAAGGGGAAAAGCAGACAGGGATACGATGTTTTTTGAAAATTCTTCTTAATTTCTCGGAGACCCCCGCTACATATGGGATGACCATGTTCTTCCTCCTGTCTTGCTTTTCCCCTTCACTGTTGGTATTTGTGTTCTTTTCTTTCCTTCTACTTCTTTTGACAAAGGCCCAGTCTGGATATCCACAAGTTTTAAGGGCTCCTCTGAGATGTTTCATTTCTTTAGCCTTCGCCTCTGTGCTAGTGGGGATGTTCTCGGCTCTGTGTTGCAGGGTTCTGATGACACCCAGCTTGTGATCTAAAGGGTGGTGGGAGTCAAACATCAAATACTGATCTGTGTGTGTTGGTTTTCTGTAAACCTGTCATCTAATGAAAGGCGGCCCTTCGGGCGGACAAAACCTATATTAGGACCAGCCTGATAAGGGGGGGACTATCTATTTACTCACCACTGCTTTATTATAAGACCCGGACAACTGTTTATCTAAACTCGCCGGATTTGGAGGAAACACCATACTGCCGATACAAAATGACCCACCATGACCTTAAAAAGTTAACCTTCAATAGAGGCCTAACAGTGGCTTGCAACTTGGCTGGATACTAGCAGGGAAACAAAACGGTATTCTATTACTGAACACCCTTAAGGCACCAAATAATTACTGTTCCAAACAATACATAAGTACATAGGGCCCCTCCGGGCGGCAGGCACACAACAGTCCCAGTTCCGGCAAGGCGAGGTCTACTCTTAAAGGTCAACGTGACACATTAATCTGGAATCAGTTCTCCAACCAGCATGGTACCCCCCCACCCAGACATCACTCATATATCGCGAAAGCCCACAACATCTTCTACAAAATATTGGCAGACAATCGGGGGACCACTACTTAATGACAATCTCATGATGCAGTCGTGATGTTATCATCGACGTGTGATATATAAAACCCAGTGCGGTCCTGATGGACTGCTAATGTTCTCATGAAACAAAATTATTCAGATTGAGGAACAAATTCTCTCACAGACAGACCGGCACGGCCCACGGCCATGGGGTCCATATTGGGCCATCATTGCTAACATACATATGGAACACTATGAAAACTGAACAACATTAGCCAAAGGAGGGATTCAATCCCAACACATATACGTACCAGCTCTATGATCTGATTTCCATCTTTCTATGGCGGTGGCACGAGGAGGAGGCTACCCTTTTTGTGGAATCACTGAATGGTTTGATCCCGGTTAGGCTCAACTATGACAGGCCAACGGTTTGAAACGATCGATTTTGGACTACGTCATTTTCGAGGATAAGGACGGGTGGGGATTGTCCAATCTGTTCTCGACAACGACCAATCGAAAGCCCTAATGCTGCTAACAGAACTTTTCCGGTTAAACCAGCATAGAAAAAACAAAAAAGCATTATCGGGCTTTGCTGTCCCCAATATTTTAAGGAGTACTAAGAAATAACTCTCACCTGAGCCTAGCCACGATGCAAGTGTGGACTCGTCCATGATAAGTTTTTGATGAGGGGATACTCACATGGTGTTATCAAACAACAAATCGGATAGGGCGGTGAACCATGGCAAAGCCCCTACCTTTGAAGGGACAGTGAGTGATAACGGGCCCCGAACCCAAAAAAGAAAGCTTATACCATTTGTTAGCCAGATTCCCCTTTCAGCGAAAACAAACTTACAAAATAGCATTAAGACCAGATGGGAAATTTTAAAGAGAGATATAAAAATCTCCCCTTCAACAACTTACCCCGTATTTGCCTACAAACGTGGTAGAATAGAAATCTCTGCAAATTTGGTAGTAAGGATCTTAGGAGAATGACCACATAACAATGGACCTGGATGACCTACAACCAAAAGGGATTTCAAATTTCAACTGTCGGGCATGTAGAAGTGCTCTCACTGGACCCGCAATTCTCCACACCTCAAAACGGAACCTAGGATCAAAATCAAACAGCGTCTCACCTGTTAAGCCAATATGTGATATATTTCATAGTTGCCGTTGTCCGAACCTATTTATCTACAAGAGGTGTAAATCTTATATTCTTATCGACTACTACAAATGAGGGAAAGATTGGCAAACCACAGACAGGCAATACGCAATGCCATTGCATCTAATCAACTCGACAAAGAGAATAACCTTGGAGTGAATGTGGAAAAATGAGCACATGAATGAAAAGCCTTCCCACCATGTCAAGGTAACCCCAGTCTGAAAGGTCCTAACTTCTAACCTCTTTTACTTTAATTATGATTAGCAAACTTTTGCATTCAACATGCTTTGTATGACCAGATCAGTTGCACTTCCGCAAAATGTAGTTGTAATTTAACCTAAGTAGCGCAGGCACACAGCTTTAACTCCCTCCAATTGCCCTGGTGATCCTGATAATCAATATTAAAAAAAAAGAAAGGTTCAGTGCACACATGGGTCTTTCCGAATGTATAAAGTGCTTTATTCACAAAAAACGTATATTGCCAACGTTTTCGGTCCAGTGCCTCAAGTGTGGCTTGTGAAAGGTCATAGGCGCTGAACCAAAATGTTGCCAATATACGTTTTTTGTAAATAAAGAACTTTATACGTACTGAAAGACCTATATATATGTATAGGATGATCCACCGCACTCCATACACAATTGAATGCCTGGGTGTTTCCGTGTAAGGATAGTATAGAAAATAACGAAGCCGGAGCACTCCACGGGCTTAAGTAAACCATTTAATAACACATCATAGAAGGTCTTGGTATCCTACGCGTTTCAGCCCTATACCATCGGGCCGCCCTCAGGGTTACAGACCACGGCAAACACACAGGTTTAAAAAGAGACAAGGCTCCTCCCACCCCCCACCCCTAACACACCCTCCCCATACGTGCTGAGAAGTGAATAATAGCGAAGGGAACGCCCCTAAAGCCAACAGAACAGCAACCAGATCCCTATCAGTGTCGGGAATATCAAAACAGAAAGCGTGGGTGTAGTACCTAAAATACAGGTACCCACACAGAATAAAGTGCATCAAAAAGAAGGCCACCACTGGCACCAAGTGTGAAAGAACCAAAGGCTACTCACACCAGAGAGAT
>CM033474.1:201263638-201481600 GCA_019447015.1 Hymenochirus boettgeri | reverse complement strand
TTGCCTATGTAGTATTTGCCACACGGGCAGACTATGAAATAGATCACATATTGGCTTAAGCAGGTGAGACGCTGTTTGATTTTGATCCTATTCCCGTTTTGAGGGTGTGGAGAATTCGGTCCAGTGAGAGCACTTCTACACGCCAGACAGTTGGAACATTTGAAAAATCCCTTTTTGGTTGTAGTCATCCAGGTCCGTTGGTTATGGTGGTCATTCTCCCTAAGATCCGTACGTACCAGAATATTGCAGAGATTTCTACCACGTTTGTAGGCAAATAGCGGGGTAAGTTGTTGGAAGGGGAGATTTTTATCTCTCTGTAAAATTTCCCATCTGGTCTTAATGCTATTTTTAAGTTGTTTGCTGAAAGGGGAATACATGCTAACAAATGGTATAGCTTTATTTTTGGGTTCCCCGTTATCACTCCCATTCAAAGGTATGGGGCTTTGCCACTGGTTCACAGCCCTATCGATTTACAATTGCATCTGGGCTAGCTCAGGGTGAGAGTTATTTCTTAGTACTCTTAAACATTGAGAAAAGATAATGCCTTTTTTCTGTGTAACCGGAAAAAAGCTGTTAGCATGCATTAGGGTATTTCGATTGGTCGGTTTAGAGAACAGAGTGGATCCCCACCCGTCCGTGTGTTTCACAACCTTTACCTGCCGAGATCCAGCACTATGCACAAGCGTGACAGTCCCAATACTGCACCTGCTAAGTAGCTTAATAAAAAAAATTGGCCATCACTTGTCCATTTGATTTTGGCCCCTTAGATGATTGAGTTTGACACCCCTGCAATAGTTGATAAAGACGTTGCCCGATTCCCGCACAGAGGCCCACGTCCTTACTTTTAGTCTCTTCCTCTGTCTAATCCCTGTAAGTGAAGTTTACTTATTTCTGCACAATACTTATAGGATTGTTATTTACAAATTAATTTATTCACAAATCACAGCAGATATACTTACACAGTGTAATCTTAATAAGGATGGTCTCCAGTTTTTTCTGTGGCTTACCAGGGTGTATACATTACTTTTCCTACTGAAATAGACAACATTTTCCTGAAAACTGGAAATAAAAGCAAATGGAAGTCTAAGGAAAGGAATCTTGTGTGGTAATAATCATTGGTTACCACTTTTAAATGAGATAATGTCCTATCTAAATGTGTCTTGTGCCAAAAAACTGAGATATGTCATTATAGCACACTAAAAAGTACATTGAATCCAATATTTAAACAAGGAACGATCTAGGGCGATCTTTAGCTCTTCATTACTTGATTTTCCAAAAAAGAAAAAACAAAATAAAACCAAATACAAAGCCACATTAATTGGGGCTTCCTCTTATTCACCTGCAGCAACCTCTTCAGGTTCTGGCTATTGACCATAACCCCTTGGCTTCTGAATTCATCTCTAAATCTACGTACGGAGTTTCTTTGCATTTCGGCAAATGCCATCAAGAACGTTTATCCTTTTTGGTGATCCACAGTCCATCTGATCCCAGGACTTTCTTGCCTCGGTGTTCACAACCCTGTCATAGACTGGTCTAACAATGAACTAGTATCTTGGAGTTCTTCTTGTTTTTCCAAATGTCTCTCTTCTCCTATTCTTTGTTCTTCCTTTAATTGTGAAATTAAACCTATGGAAACTCTTCCTGAATGTTACCATGAATTTATCAAGTCTTTTTTAGGAAACGGGCTAAAAAACTTTCTCCACACCACACTTATGATTGCCCCATTGATCTTCCCGGTACCATGCCATCTCTGGGACGCACATATTTTTTATCCCACTCTGGGACGCACATTTCCTTTATTCCCCCTCTGAGTCCAAAGCCATGAAAGACTATATTAAGGAACATTTTGCTCGAGGATTCATTAGACCTTCCAGATCTCCAGCCGGGGCCGGTTTCTTTTTTGTGGAAAAGAAAGACGGAGGTTTACGTACCTGTATTGATTAGAGGGGTTTAAATAAAATCACTATAAAGAACCATTACCCTCTTCCACTCATCTCTGAATTATTCAACCAGATCAAAGGAGCTAAAATATTCACCAAACTCGACCTTCGAGGATCATATAATCTAATCCGCATTCGCAACGGAGACGAGTGGAAAACGGCTTTTAATACTCGTGATGGCCATTACCAATATCTTGTGATGCCCTTTGGCCTTTGTAAAGCTCCAGCGGTTTTCCAAGAGTTTGTTAACGACACCTTTCGAGATCTTCTAGGTATCTTAGTGGTGGTATATCTCGACGTCCTCCTGACACCCCGACAGGCAGAATCTTTGTATCTGTTTTTTTTTCGGAACATCATCCTTCGTCAGACTCATTGCTCTAGACAGGCCGGACATCCTGGTATGAACTAAACTTTTGATCTTCTAGCACGCTCTTCCTAGTGCAGTAGATTTAAAGGATAACTGTATTGTCTCTGCTTTTTCCCCCCCCATTGCTTTAAAAAGAGTAATGTTATTCAGCCCTGATTTCAATCCTCTGTTTGCCTTCAATTAGCCATGCTGTGAAGGGGCTGTAATGATTCTGTCTGCCTCTAACTGTCACTCAAAGCTAGCATGTGAGTAATGATTCTGTCTGCCTCTAACTGTCACTCAAAGCTAGCATGTGAGAAAACACTTCTCTACCCACTCTTAATCAGCTTGATTATGTAGGTTGTATCCTAGCAACAGAACATTTCAAGTTTGTTTGACTGGCAGAGGAGGAGGAGAGAGTTTGTAACAGACATTGAACAAGAAATGTCCCAAGCACATCCAAGAGCACAGGGTGCATTCCAGCCCTTGGAAGAGACTAAAAGTAAGGACGTGGGCCTCTGTGCGGGAATCGGGCTTATAGGAAGGCATGATTCTTGTAAAGCACATCTTTTTAATGGCCAGGCCCTGGTCTGAGAGGGGGGGGGTGAGCCCAGACCTGGATCACGAGCCCAACTCCAATCCATTTGTACAGGACATGTTCTATTGGATTCTCCGGTTAGGCTCACTATGACAGCCAACGGTGAAACGGTAGATTTTCTGGATCAACGTATTTTCAAGGATAAGGACGGGTGGGGATCCACTCTGTTCTCTAAACCGACCAATCGAAATACCCTAATGCATGCTAACAGCTTTTTTCCGGTTACGCAGAAAAAAGGCATTATCTTTTCTCAATGTTTAAGAGTACTAAGAAATATTTCATAGTCTGCCCGTGTGGCAAATACTACATAGGCAAAACTACTACAACATTGAGGGAAAGATTGGCAAACCACAGACAGGCAATACGCAATGCAATTGCACCTAAATCAACCTCCGACAAAGAGAATAACCTTGGAGTGAATGTGGAAAAATATGGAGAGCAATCAGTAGCTCGACATTTCAGAAACATGAAACATACCTTGGCAATGATGAAGTGGATGGCTATTGACTTTCAACCTCCCATAGAAGGCACAGATAGAAATAGAGCCCTTCTCCAGCGGGAAATACGTTGGATAAAAAAATTGAATACAATGACTCCAATAGGACTTAATGAACAGTTGGCCCTATCTTGCTAACTATGATTTATAGTGTAAATTTATGGCCCCGTCCCTCCCGTGGAAATAGGTGGTCTCTTCCCCTAGTATATAGTAGAATGATGTTCCTTATCCGTGGACCAACTCTTGCCCGTATTACTAGTATACCCCCTACAAAATTGGACCCATGAGCCTTGTCTCTTTTTAAACCTGTGTGTTTGCCGTGGTCTGTAACCGTGAGGGCGGCCCGATGGTATAGAGCTGAAACGCATAGGATACCAAGACCTACTATGATGTGTTATTAAATACATGTTATTGTATGGGGCCTAGGAATGTGCATCTTTTTTGTTTGTGAGTGTGTGTGTGTGAGTGAATATATATATATATATATATATAGTTATGTATTAAGGGGTTTTTTTTTGATAAAAAAATATATATTTTCTATGTAATATACTTTTAAATTTATTTGTCCTAAACACACAACACATTATATATAGGCACTACTGGGACACGCATCCCCCTTCCAAGCAGCCACTCTCACTCCTCATAAATAAATAAAAAGCGCCATGCCGCACCACCCCCTAAAGAAGAACACCACCCCCTAAAGAAGAAACAAATACATATATTAAATATAAAAAATAGTATAAAAACTATATTACGATCGCCCATATAATACCATTGCAGTGTTTTGGTACAGCATGGTATTTTATGCACAAACTTTCACATATTTATACACAAGTTGGCGATATTGTGGGTAACTATTTACCTACCTGTTATGAAACAAATAACCGGCAGCAAAGACATTACCGCGTGATCGCCATTTTACTTATTTCTGCCGCAATCTCGATTGTTTTTAATTGGATACTATTAACCCTTTAGGGGTAAGGGCTGGAATGCACCCTGGGCTCTTGGATGTGCTTGGGACATTTCTTGTTCAATGTCTGTTACAAACTCTCTCCTCCTCCTCTGCCAGTCAAACAAACTTGAAATGTTCTGTTGCTAGGATACAACCTACATAATCAAGCTGATTAAGGGTGGGTAGAGAAGTGTTTCCTCACATGCTAGCTTTGAGTGACAGTTAGAGGCAGACAGAATCATTAACTATTAACCCTTTAGGGGTAAGGGCTGGAATGCACCCTGTGCTCTTTGATGTGCTTGGGACATTTCTTGTTCAATGTCTGTTACAAACTCTCTCCTCCTCCTCTGCCAGTCAAACAAACTTGAAATGTCCTGTTGCTAGGATACAACCTACATAATCAAGCTGATTAAGGGTGGGTAGAGAAGTGTTTTCTCACATGCTAGCTTTGAGTGACAGTTAGAGGCAGACAGAATCATTACAGCCCCTTCACAGCATGGCTAATTGAAGGCAAACAGAGGATTGAAATCAGGGCTGTTGACAGTGGATCTGGACACTACATCAGTGTCTGCTGTGAAACTGAAAGTTTGGTCCTACGGAGTAGAGATTTGGGATATCCTCTTTGTTGGAACCTGGTCTCTAAAAGTGCAGCCTCTGTTTTGTAATCCATAGCCAGGGTGAAATTTTGTTGCACCCGGAGAAATTGCCCTTTCAGTATTCCTTGTTAGAGTGATGGTAAATGTGAGCTGGAAAAATGCAAAAATTAATTAGTGGCTGTTGATTTAAGGTATAGAGTTGTAATGAGGGTCCCTTGACTTTTTTTAACCCATAGGTCCAGGAATTCAATTGAATCTCTGGAAATAAACCCATAAGCTGTCGGAGTTCAGGTGGTCACCCATGTGTTTACAAGATTGAACACATTTCTCACTAAATGATAGTTGCTGATTGCCATCTTTTGTAAGGGGTCCTACACAGAGACTACAGAACATAGTACTTTTATACATATAGATATTTCATATAGCTATTTTCTAAACATATGTATCTGTTTTACACTATCTATGTCTCTGTGATTTCATTGTATTCCCACAGGAATTCATCCTGCCCTATAAAACTCAATATGAATTTTGCTCTAGTGTTATTATTTGAGCTATAAGAGTCTTATATGATAATATTTTTTGTTCCAGTTGCATCAAGGGACGGCTCTGCAGGGATTTACAGACAAATGCATTTACTTTAACAGAATTCTGAAAACCATAAGAAAATGCAAGTGCAATATCACTTGTTGGTTATTTCATTATTTACCAGGGGAATAACTGCACAGGAGATCACGCAGTCACAAATGAACCAACCAGGCTTTAAAATTTCCCACTGAAAGAATTGGAGATGAGGAATTGTTTGTGTCAAATATACTTTAAAGGGCAAGTTCACCAGTTAAATGAAAACAAAAATTGTATATAGGCAATCGTTGCAGAGGGATCTAGATAGATTGTCACATTGGGCTGCTAAGTGGCAGATGAGATTCAATGTTGATAAAAGTAAGGTGATGCATTTTGGACTAAAAATCCTTGTGCTGCTTATACTATAAATGGCTCTGTGTTCAGTGAATCCCTGTTGGAAAGGGATCTTGGAGTTTTAGTGGATAACAAACTTAAAGGAAGCAAGTAGTGCCAGGCGGCAACAGCCAGAGCCAGCATGGTATTGTCTTGTATAAAGAGAGGTATGGATTCAAGGGAGGAAAATGTTATTCTCCCTCTTTACAAAGCATTGGTAAGGTCTCATTTGGAATATGGAGTGCAATTTTGGAATCCTGTGTACAAAAAGGACATCTTTGAAATGGAAAGGGTTCAGAGAAGGGCAACTAAATTAATAAGGGGATTGGAGGAGCTTGAATGTGAAGAGAGACTGGAAAAGTTACAATTATGTATGCTGGAGAAAAGGCGCTTGCATGGGGATATGATGCCTATAGGAAGGCATGATTCTTGTAAAGCACATCTTTTTAATGGCCGGGCCCTGGTCTGAGAGGGGGGGGGTGAGCCCAGACCTGGATCATGAGCCAAACTCCAATCCACTTGTGCCTAGTGCTGGATCTCGGCAGGTAAAGGTTGTGAAACACACAGTTTTAGACTGGGTTCTCTGCTGATTATATGCTAATTTGAATCATCCACCTTACTCTTTTGGCGCAGTAATTGAAAGGCCAACTCCAATGTTGGTATAGTGTATCTCAATAAGGGCAATATCTTGTAATCCCTAGGTATTCCGTTATGTACAACAGCAGCCGTAAATGTACGGGTTTGATCATACATTTATGCCGTATGTTTGTTAATGTACAAACGTTCTCTTGTAGAATACCATGTAGTTTTTTTTTGATGCACTTTATTCTGTGTGGGTACCTGTATTTTAGGTAGTCCACCCATGCTTTCTGTTTTGATATTCCCGGCACTGATAGGGATCTGGTTGCTGTTCTGTTGGCTTTAGGGGCGTTCCTATGGTCTTGCGGACCCTTCGGGAGACATAAAATAGTGGCTCTGTGCATCCCTTACACTGTGTCCACTCTGTGGTCCTCTACTAATAGCAGGCTGCAGATATGGGTAGGTATCTACAGGCTGATGAACAAGGTATAAAGACCCTTCCTTGTCTCTCACATAATTGTGCAGAACAAATGCAGCTTTTACCACATTTATGGCATTGACAGGGGTTATCTGAATGTACGTGTGGAAGGACCCTTCACTTGTTGGCCAAGATTTTGGCCCCTGGTAGGGTGTGGGGTCCCTTCCTGTGGAGGTGGGGGAAACCCCCCTGCTAGTCTGCACCCTCCATGGGGATGGCACTACTGGGACACGCATCCCCCTTCCAAGCAGCCACTCTCACTCCTCATAAATAAATAAAAAGCGCCATGCCGCACCACCCCCTAAAGAAGAAACAAATACATATATTAAATACACCACCCCCTAAAGAAGAAACAAATACATATATTAAATATAAAAAAGTATAAAAACTATATTACGATCGCCCATATAATACCATTGCAGTGTTTTGGTACAGCATGGTATTTTATGCACAAACTTTCACATATTTACTTCCGGAACTATACACAAGTTGGCGATATTGTGGGTAACTATTTACCTACCTGTTATAAAACAAATAACCGTCAGCAAAGACATTACCGCCGTGATCGCCATTTTACTTATTTCTGCCGCAATCTCGATTGTTTTTATAAAGAGGCGATAAGGGCATTGTTGCTTAAGGGGTCCCGCAGCTCAAAACCAGTTTTTCTCACAGCTCTGAGAAAAGAGCAGGCTAATGACGTGGAATTCCTGTCCCAATGTGATACATACATATATGGCTATGTTCACTTGTTATAAACCCATTTTATGACACAACCATTTAAGGGCTACTAGTTAATAATATTGTAGCAATATTATTGAAACCCATTTTTAAAGATAAAATAAATATGAAAAATATCCTATTGTTATCTTTCATACCTTAAAGGATAACTTGTTCAAGCCCTATTTCCAAGCCTCTGTCCTGCTTAATATTTGATGTAGAGCCAATGAGAACATACTCGCAGTAGTATGTCATTGGGCTGGACTGATAGGACATACATGCATCCCAGTACGATCACAAGACAAAAGGTGGCCATACACATAAGCAACATTAAGTAAATCCCATTAGGGACCGATGGGATTTACCTAATAACGGCATTAGGTAGGGGCCAAAACTGACTGATCGTAATGCAGATGAACATCCGTGATCAGTCGGAAATGACAGAAAATTTCCGTCTGTTGGTATCGGCTCTCTTTACTTAAAGTAAAGGGAGCCGATACCTTGAAAGCTGAAGACATGTTTATTGTTATCTTTATTATTCATTATATGTTTACTTAGGGCAGATCTTGAATCTTGTGCCCTTATACTAGATAGATGTTCCAAAATCCTGTCCTTAAACTTTCTGGTCGTTAGACCCACATATTGTTTCTTGCAATAGCAAGTTGCTAAATAAATTACATAGTCAGTCTGACAATTGATATAGTTCCTGATTGGGTATCTCTTGCCTGTAACAGTACTTACAAAGTCCTTAGAGATTGTTAAATGTTTGCAACATTTACATGAATTATGTCCACATTTATATGTACCCAGATGGCAGAGCCAGTTGGTCTGGTTCTGTACCGTCTTTTTTCTAATTTGGCTAGGTGCCACCCTATTGGCAATAGAACATGATCTTTTATACGTAATGTTTGGTTTCTGGGGCAGCAAACTGCTTAATATCGGGTCCACGGTGAGTATATGCCAATGTTTCTTCAAAATCGTATATATCTGTTTGGATTGAGCAGTATATGGAGTTATTAAGGAAAGTTTGTTAATATTTTTATTGTTATTTTTATTCTTATTATTTGTATTGTATCTCCTTATAGAATGTGCCCTTGGTGAGTTGTTCTCTATTGCATTTCTACCATCCATTGTAGAATACAAGGATGGTTCATCATTCTTAGGAGGAATTCGTTGACATATGGGTTTGCTTAAAATAGCCCTATCATATGCTTTTTTAATAGTTTCGAATTTATACCCACGTTCAAGGAATCATATGCTTTTTTAATAGTTTCGAATTTATACCCACGTTCAAGGAATCTATCCCACATCTCCATTGCCCTTATCTGGAAACTGTCCCACGTGGAACAAATTCTACGTATCCGCAAAAATTGTGGAAACTGTCCCACGTGGAACAAATTCTACGTATCCGCAAAAATTGGCTGATGGGGATAGAGTCCTTGCTGATGGGGATAGAGTCCTTGGTAGATTTAGGATGTTGACTCTTATAATGGAGTAAGGTATTTTTAGTGATGTCTTTGCGATATAGGTCTGTACATACTATACCCTCTATTACTTTAAATTCAATATCTAAGAATGGTATATTCTGAATCCCTCTATTACTTTAAATTCAATATCTAAGAATGGTATATTCTGAATATTGCTCTCACATGTAAACCTAAGGTTAAGTGTATTAGTATTACAATAATCCACAAATTTTAAAGCCTCTATTTTTGTACCTCGCCAAATAAGAATAAGATCATCTATATAGCGATAATATTTGATGATATTATTTTTGAATGGATTATTTCCCGAATATATATAGAGGTGCTCCCACCACCCCATATACAAATTAGCATACGAGGGCGAAAATTTCGCCCCCATAGCTGCCCCACACGACTGAAGGAAGAATTTTCCTTCAAATTCAAAAAAGTTATGTGATAAAAGATATTCCAAACATAAAAGAATGTATTCAATTTGGTCGTATGGGAACTCCATATAGTAATTAAGCCAAAATTCAATGGCCTTAATCCCCTGTTCATGGGGAATGGATGAATATAGACTGGATACATCAATAGTCAGCCATAAAAAATCTGTTGACCATTCAAGACCTCGTAATTTACCAATACAGTCTCCAGTATCTTTCACATACGATGTTAATTTTTGGACCATAGGAAACAGAAAAGTGTCAATGTATTCTGACAAAGGTTCATTTAATGATCCTATCCCCGTTATAATAGGTCTTCCCTGGGGATTATAAAGATTTTTATGTACTTTTGGTAAGAAATGGTAAATGGGGGTTACTGGTGTTTGAACCAATAAATATTCATGTTCAACAGTTGTAAGTAACCCCATATCTTTACCTTTATCCAGAATCCCTTTCAAAACCTTGTAATATTGAGGGGTTGGATTATTAGTTAATCTGGAGTATGTTTGTATATCAAACAGTTGTCTTTCAGATTCTTTAATATAATAAGATCTGTCCATTATAACAATAACCCACCTTTGTCTGATTGTTTAATAACAATATCCTCTTTGGAAGCCAAAGATTGTAAGGCTAATTTCATTCTATGAGGTAAGTTATCATGAATATTGCCCTTACAGTAATTGGACTGGGCCTTGCGATACAATGTAATAAGATCTCTTTCTATTAATTTTTGAAAATGTTGGATATACTGAGCCCTACTCTGTAAGGGAAAAAATTTTGATGGTTTTTTAAGATTAGTATGAATAAATTCAGAATTATCAGTAGAATTGTTGTTAATCAAACTCGCCAAATCATGTATTGTTCCTCCAAAACACCAAATTCTGGTAAAGATAATGTATCAGATACCACAGCAAAATCGTGACCCTGTTCAGAGTCTACAATAGCATCAAAGTTATTGATATATAATGAATAATAAAGATAACAATAAACATGTCTTCAGCTTTCAACTCCTGGCTGATCTCTTCCATATCGCTTCCACCAATACTTCAACTGCTCTCTTACCTATTTCACTGTCCCTGCTAGTGTATAGGGACCAGCCACATAAAGGTGATAGTAATATTCATTTCAACAGCATGTTCTGTATTTTGGTACTGAAGTCCTCCTGAATCCCGTAATTTATGAATCTAAAGATAAGACATTGGTTGTAAATATGTGGGTTGTAATTAATGGTCCAATGAGGTTCATTTAACCCCCGATTTCCGATACAATTGGTCTAACATGGAGGTCATATCCTGTTTTTGTGAACCTTTTGGCAACATGTAAACATGGGCGTTATCGGTTTTTCTCCACTAGTAAAAAATTCACAATTCTTTGTTTTCGTACTGACTCCACTCACATCTTTCCTAAACCAATGAGACGTTTCTTTATCACACATAAACAACAGAACTCTAGTGCACAAACCATCTAATTGATATTGGCTACCTCCATACGGGTTACCACTAAAAGACGAGTCTGCTTAACCCTGGATAAATAATAGCATCATTAGTTCAATAAGTTGGCCAATTATTTTAAGCCAGTCACCACGTCAGGTTGCTTTCTTTAACCTGGGTCCTAAGCCTACTGGATGCTTTTGGCTACTGGCTAAGCTCTCTGGGTGATGCTAGCTGACTCTCTAGTTTAAATGTACTTTGCTCAAACGAGCACATGACCTAACTCGTGGTGGAGTACAATTTCCAGGAAAGGCTTGGTCAACCTTCACATGTAACACACAAATATATAGAAAATTGGGATGTTGTCCATACCATATTAAAGTGCACTTGAGACCAACAAGATACTACATACAAGAAACCGAATTTTCGGTCCCAAACATTCCTAATTGCATTTGGCTTTCTCCATAAGGTTGCTACTACACAAACATTCTGCACAAACCCTGGATAAATAAAAGCAATTAGTTCAATGGAGATTGGCCAAATATATTTTAAAGTCCAGGTCAACACGTCAAGGTTGCGTTCTTTATCGTCTCTGTAGGTTAACGTAAGTACAGGACGATAATTGAAGGCTTAACTCAGGTGCCTAGAGGCCTCAGGTGCCTATATCTTCTCGATACAATTCGAAAAAGTACCGATTTCAAAAATCGAAAAATAGACGAATTTTTGAAAATTGAAAGTAGACGATTTTCGAACAATAGACAATGTTCGAAAATCGAAAATACAAACATTTCAAAAATCGAACATTTTGAAAATTTGAAAACGGGATGCAAGACGCATTAATCAATTATCAACTCATCTATATACAACTTCAACAAATCTGGGAACCTGCATGTTATAATATATTGTAACCCCATAAGCGTCGGAGTTAGGTGGTCACCCATGGTTACAGATTAAACTTCACTAATGCTAGTTGAGATCTTTAAGGGCACAAGAACTAGACTGTCTTACATACATATTAATAGCATTAAACTTGTATCTGACACTATGTTTATTATGACCCAAGGATCATTCCTGCCCTAATCATATGATTCTCTAGGTTATACTATAGGTCTTAAAATGTTTGCACAGAGAAGAGCTCACAGATACAGATAAATGCACTTTCTTGATACAGATATCTATTCATAGCTATTTCAATAATATGCATAGTGCTTTTCACTTTATGGGTATTGTATTTATTTATCCCACGGGAAATACTCACAGGAGTCGCGTCCAAGCCACCTAAATCACTAAAATGAATGAATTTTTGGTCTATCTAGGGAGTTACGTTATTGAAACAGCTGATATAGAGACCTCAACCCAACTTAAGTTAATAAGAGTAATCTATTGCTATCTCCCAGTCTAGCACTCATAGTGGACGCTCGACAGGATAGAGGGGACCTAAAGTGGCATTTAAATAAGGCAGAATTTCGTTCTGAAGCAGCAATGTAAAAGTACATAATGCAAGTGCCAATATTCACTTAAATGTTGTGTTGCACGTCTAGTCCTTTATTATGAAACCAGGGCATGATGGAAGTACATTGAAATCACGCAGTCGACAAATTGAAACTGAATACGGTTAATCATGCCAGAAGTAGAATTGGAATGGGGTAATAGGTAAGTTGTGGGGTGCCAGGTTACTGTTGGGCCGCTTTCTTACGATTCAGTTTAAGGTATTGACAAGTTGTACAAAAACATTGTACTAAATTCGATGTGCAATCGTTGCAGAGGGATCTAGTATAGATTGTCACATGGGCTGCAGACTTGTGCAGATGTTAAGATTACAATGTTGATACAAGTAAGTCGAGACAGTTTGGCTAAAAAAAATCCTTGGTGCTTATACTAATAATGGCTATGTGTGAGTAAATCTCCTGTTGAAAGGATCTTGAGAGTTTTAGTGGAAACAAACATTAAGGAAGCAAAGTAGTGCGCGCGCAACAGCCAGAGCCCGAGCATGGTATTGGTTTGTATAAAGAGAGGTAGGATTCAGGAGGAAAATAGTTATTCCCCGCTTTACATAACGCATTGGTAAGGTCTCATTTGGAATATGAGTGCTTTTGGAATCCTGTAAAATAGGACATCTTTGAATGGAAAGGTTCGAGAAGGGCAACGTAAATTATAAAGGGGATGGAGGAGCTTTGAATGGAGAAGACTGGAAAAGTTACAATGATGTATCTGCTGGAAGAAAAGGCGCTTGCATGGGGATTGATTATGTGTTTAAATACATTACTGGCCATACAATAAACTATCTGGTGGCAGTGTTCACCATAGAGCCTGTCCAGAGGACACTAAGACATCCTCTTAAGCTTGAAGAAAAAAGGTTTAGGCTTAAGTTCGGAAAGGGTTTTTCACTGTGAGAACGTAAGTCTATCAAAACGTCTTCAGTGGATTTTTATGGCAGTGTTCATTGCGTCACGTTTTTAACAAAAAAGCAGATAAGTTTCTGGCAAACCACGAATGTTGCACAGTTACTGGTTTTTGATTCATAAAGTACAGTTTGATCCAGGCCGAAATTTCTCGATTGTCACTTGATGTCAGACGAAAGAAGTTTTTTTCCCCTTCAGAAATTTGGTGGGTGTTTTCTTTTTTGTTTGAGTTGGACGGATGGAATATGTCTTGATTCAACCTCAAATACTTACTACTTTACATTATTTACTGTCCTTTAAAAGGGACTTTTAAACCATGACCCAAGTTTTCCTATATGAAAACAATTCCTTCACACTAGTAAGAATCCCATGGCCCTCTCTCGTGCCTACTCTCTATCTACGAGAACTTTTAAAATTAATGTTTGCTTCCAACCATACACTCTTAACTGTTTCGCAAGCAGAAAACACAGCCTATCGGAGGGTGATCTCGTAGTGGTACACTGCATTTTGGGATATGCTTTAATCCAGGAAGTAAATCAAGATTATTTGGCAGTTTCACGACAATTAAACCAACCAGTCAGGATTTTAAAAAGAAAACAAGGATATGCCAAACGCCATAATTAAAAAAGAATTGCACTTAGTAATCCATCCTGCTTGGTGCAGGTGAAATTAGAGTGACTTTTTACCAATTTAACCTTTTGTCTGTCCCTTACTAAAATAATCCATGAGAAATTTACCTATATAATCTGTCCATCATTCAAATTTTTTCTTAAAAATACCTCGTCCGTGTAGTCGTTTTCAATGAATCTTACACTAGTTTAACCAGATCTAAATAAGTTATTTTGAAATAATACAAACATTCCTGAGCCCATGTTGCCCTAAATGAATCTATGATTCCGTCTTGAATAAATAGTTAAAGAATTTTTGGTCAAAAAACCTGTGGAGCAAGGAATATTATATAGTTTTAACTTATCACCGCACCTGGCTTTTAAAGAAATTTAATTGATCAGAACTACAGTCAATATGGCAATTTCACGTTCAACATGGTCACGTTCAGAGTTTTGGGACCATTTCATTGCTCTGTTCTACAATGGCTGCTGGTGGAATGATACTCGCTGGTTCGTCATCCCTAAGCTGGCGTAGAGGTAAGTGGAGAATACTTCCAAAGACTGTCAGGATGCAGCTTGGTTTAGTCTGTGCTTGACTCATTTACTGCAAATTTTTGTGTTATTTTTCCCTATTTTCCTTTTCCCCCTGTATGTGCAAGATATAGAAAAAAAACTCTTTAAGCCACTAGAGCTTTATTAGTAGTAGAGATGGTTGAAATATTGAAATGTTCGGTCCGTTTTCGAACTTTCGAACTCTTGTAAACGTTTGAAGTTAGAAAGTTCGCAAACGGACCCATTAAGTCCTATGGGAGGCAATAGTTGAAACTTCGAGTCAAATACAACTAAAATATTAATGGTACTAATGTAAAGGCCGTGGGACCTGGGGAAATGGTCTGGGGAGCATGTTCCAAATCCAGGACTTTCCGTAAATCAATTTTACTCTCACGCGCTACTTTCGAGCTTTCGCGTTCGAAACGTTCGAGGTAACATGGACCTTTTACTCGCGATTCGATACTCGCATATGCTGTAATGGAGACTTTACTCGCAGATTCGCATGTTAGCTCCTAGATACCATGGGACATTTTTTACACACTCCGCGGTGATTCGATACTCGAACGTTCGAACATTCGATAAATAATCATCGTGTAAAGTCCGGAAATCGAAAGTCCACGTCCGTAGATAGTTTCGAGAATCCGTGTCCGTTTCGAACTCGAACGTTGGGCTCGAGCTCCGGGTTTCGAGTTCCGAGTTCTATGCCAATCCCTAATTAGTATTGTACACTTGATTACCGTGTGATGTACTGGATATATTACATAATGATGTTACAATGATGTTTTAAGGTGGCTTTTGTATTTGGTTTTAATTTTGGTTTTTTATATTCTTTTTTGGAAATAAAGAATGAAGAGCTAAGATCCCCTAGATCGTTCCTTGTTTAAATATTGGAATTCATGTACTTGTTGTAGTGTGCTATAATAACCTATCTCCCAGTTTTTTGCTACAAGAACACATTTAGATAGGGACTTTAATCTCTTTCAAAAAGTGGTACACACCACTGATTATTACCACAACCAAATTTCCTTTCCTTAGACTTCCATTTGCTTTTATTTCAGTTTTCAGGAAAATGTTGTCTATTTCAGGTGAAAAGTAATGTACAACCCTGTAAGCCACAGAAAAACTGAGACCATCCTTAATTCAGATTTACCCTGTGTAAGTATTCTGCTGTGATTTGTGATAAACTTACTTTTTGTTTTTAAATACCCTCCTATAAGTATTGTGCAGACTAGTAAACTTCACTTATAGGGATTATACAGAGGAAGAGACTAAAAGTCCGGACGTGGCCTCTAGTTCGGGAATCGGGCCTATAGAGGCAGATTCTTGGAAAGCACATCTTTTTAATGGCCGGGCCCTGGTCTGAGATGGGGGGGGTGAGCCAGACCTGGAATCATTAGCCAAACTCCAATCATTTGTAACAGTAGACTTTACGCGCATACAAACATCTAGTGTAAGGACTATTCGTTGTCGTCTTATCTCTACAAAATCTGGCCCAACGTGCTTTACCACTATTGCAGGGGTGTCACACTCCAATCATCTAGTGGCCAAAATCAAATGGAACAAGTGAATGTCCAATTTTTTTTTTAAGCTACTTAGCAGGTGCAGTATTTGGGACTGTCACCTGTGCCTAGTGCTGGATCTCGCAGTACAATGTTGTGAACACACAGTTAGATGGTTTCATCCCTCTGCGAGTATATGCTAATTTGAAATCATTCCACCTTACTCTTTGGCGCAGTATTGAAAGGCCAACTCCAATGTTGGTATAGTGTAATCTCAATAAGGCAATATCTTTAACCCTGAGGTTTTCCGTATGTACAACAGCAAACCGTAAATTGTCGGTTTGATCATACATTTATTCCGTATGTTTGTTATGTCAAACGTTCTCCAATCGTAGAATACCATGTATAGTAATGCTGCATGGTATTCTATGTCGGAAATGAAACCTAACACGCTGTCTGTAGATTTACGATGAACATTTACGATCACTATCGTAAATTAATTATTGTTAAAGGGCTAACAAGTAATACCGTGCCTTATATCGAATATTACCACCCTGTGTGTTATCTTAAATACAATGTCTTTCATACAAAAAGGTGTCCCAATCACCTTAACATTCAGTATACTAAATTTGCCATATAACAGTAGAAGATGGCCCAAAATACACAGATCAGATGGATCATAATGTGCCAAGGTTGGGTGATGGATAATAAATTTCCATGGCCTACCACTCTTCTTACTATCGGACTATAGATCTCACGAAGAGAGTTTCCGTGACCACATAGACTTTACTGTCTCACGTGACAAATCCTTTCCGCCTGTTTTCTATTGGATCTCCAGGTTAAGGCTCAGCTATGACAGTCCACCAGTTGAACGATAGATTTTCTGTATCTACTAATTTTCATGATGAAGGACGGGTGTGGATCCAATCTGTCTCTAAACCCGACCATAAACCGACCAATCGTAAAAATACCCTAAATGCATGCTAACAGCTTTTTTTCCGTGTTAAACGACAAACAGGCATTAATCCTTTTTTCTCATTTTTATAGAGTATCTAAGAAATAACGCTCACCCTGAGCTAGCCCAGATGCAATTGTTGGAACTGCATGATAAGTTTTGATGAGGGATACTCCACATGGTTTTATCCAGACAACAATCGTAGGGCTGTGACCGTGGCAAAGCCTAAACCTAACCTTGTGAATGGGAGTGATAACGGGAACCCAAAATAAAGCTATAAACCATTTGTTAGCCATGTATTCCCCTTTCCAGCAAAACAACTCAAAATACATTACGACCAGATGGGAAATTTTTACAAGAGATAGAAAAATCTTGCCCCTTTCCAACAACTTACCCCACTATTTGCCTACAAACGTTGTAGAAAATCTCTGCAATATTCCTGGTTCCTACGTATCTTGGGAGAATGACCACCATAAACCAATGGACCTGGGATGACTACAACCAAAAAGGATTTTTCAAAATGTTCCAACTGTCTGGCGTGGTAGAAGTGCTCTCACTGGACCGAATCTCCACACACCCTTCAAAACGGAATATGATCAAAATCAAACAGCATCTTCACCTGCTTTAAGCCAATATGTGATCTATATTCATAGTCTGTGTGTCCTGCCCGTGTGGCAATACTACCGAGGCAAGAGCTTCTACAACAGTGAGAAAGATTGGGAAACACATGACAGCAATAACGCAATGCAATTGCAACCTCAGATCAACCTCCGACAAGAGAATAACCGTGGTGTGAATGTGGAAAAATTGGAGAGCAATAGTAGCTCGACATTTTCAGAAACATGAAACATACCTTGGCCAGGAATGAAGTGGAATGGCTATTGACTTGCAACCCTCCCTAGAAAGCAGATAGAAACTGAGCCCTTCTCCACGGGAATACGTTGGATAAAAAATTGAATACAATGACTCCAATAGGGACTTATGAACAGTTGGCCCTATCTTGCTAATCTATGATTTATAGTGTTAAATTATGTGCCCCGTCCCTCCCGTGGAAATAGGGTGGTCTCTCTCCCCTATAATATAGTAGGAATGATTTCCTTATCCGTAGACCAACTTAGTATCTTTTGGTAACTCTTTGCCCCTTTACTCCGTATCCCGCGCCTACCAAAAAAATTGGACCCTGTTGATATATGTAATCTTTTAAAACCGATTTGCCTCTAGTTCATATTTCCCTTTGTCTGATTGGCCGGGGTATATCCCCGTCTCCTTGTCTTTATGGTCCCAGTTATTTAAGTCAGATATGTTTTTTAATCTGTATTTATACACTATGTACACTTTTTGAGTCTCTGCTTAGCACTTGCACTTTTTGTCATGCACTTTTAGCGTTATGGGCTTATCTCTCTGGGTGAGTAGCCTTGTGTCCTTTCATCAAACTCGGTGCCATTGGTGGCCTTTTTTTTGATGCACTTTATTCTGTTGGGTACCTGTTTTTAGGTAGTTCCCATCCCATAGCTTTCCCTGTTTTGATATTCCCGGCTCCCGACTGATAGGGATCTGGTTGCTGTTCTGTTTTGCTTTAGGGGGGCGTTCCCTTCGCTATTATTCACTTCCTCATCACGTATGGGAGGTGTGTTAGGGGTGGGGGTGAGGAGCCTGTCTCTTTTTAACACCTCTTGTGTTTTTGGCGTGGGTCTTGTAACCCCGTGGCTTCCCGATGGTTATCGGGCTGAAACGCATATGGATACCAGACTACTAGGATAGGGTGATATGTTTAAGGAATGGTGTACTTAAGCCCTTGGATGTGCTCCGGCTGTCGTATTTTATCTATAGTCCTTACAGGTGAAACACCCATGCCATTCAAATTTGGGTTGGAGTGTGGTGGATCATCCTAGACCTATATATATTATATATATAGATTATATATAATATATATATAAATGTATTTCAGATACTAATAAAAGTTCTTTATTACAAAAAACGTATATTGCCAACTCTTTGGTGTCACGCGCCTAGGACAAGAGCATTTGAATGCAAAAGTTTTGCTAAATCAATAATTAAAGTAAAGAGGTTAGAAGCTGTAGGACCTTCCAGACGGGGTTACCTTGACCGGGTGGGAAGGCATTTCATTCATGTGGCCAAAAGTAAAGAGATACTAAAACCCCTTTGTTCTATAATGTATGAGCCGGTGTGCAGAAAGAAACAGTTATCTGTATGGGGCTAGGAATGTTGCATCTTTGTTTTGTTTGTGAGTGGGGGGTGGGAGTGTGTGATATGCATATATAGTATACCCTATAGATATAGACTAGGAGAAGAATAGATATCATGAGTAAGAAGGTTGAGGGGGGTTGATGATAAAAAAAGATTGGCAGGTGGTTCCTGTATACTTACTCTTTAATTTATTGTCCTAAAACCACACAACCATATTATATATGTGTGTATAACCAAGACCTAGGCTCGGCAGCACATTGTGGTGGGAAAAGAAAAACAAACATGCACACAGGGTTGCTGAATGGAAGCGATAAAACATAGGTTTGTTCTGAATACACAACATAACATATGAACCCTATCTCCCATAACTGGGCATTTTTACATTATGGTCTTGCGGACCTTCGTGTTCGACGGGGAGGACATAAAATAGTGGCTCTCGTGTGCACCCTTACACGTGTGTCCACGCTTTGTGTCCTCTACTAATAGAGGCCTGGAGATTAGGGAGGTATGCTACCAGGGCTAATGCGGAATGAAAAGGTATAAAGACCCTTACTTGTCTCTCACATATTGGTGCAGAACACAATCAGGACTTTTACCCATTTATGCATTGACAGGGGTTGTTGTATCTGAAATGTACTGGAGTGAGGGAGCCAGTACCCTCACTTGTTGGCCAAGATTTCTCAAATGAGGTGATTCCGCAGTCACTATAGAGAAGTGCTTCTTGGATTGGTAATGAGACTAATGCCGGCCGGGAGGCCTAGACGATACCCGTGCTAGTAGGAGGCATAACTCATCCTTATATGCTTCCCCTACGATTCTCACAGTTGGGGAACTATAGCCCTTTGCCAATACTGCTGACTGAGATCTCCTCCCACTTGTCCTTGTTGGAGAAATGCCATTGGAGAGGCTGCAACTTCCTGCCAACAGTAGTCGACCAAGTGTGATGGACAATCCTCTGGATGTTGCTTACATCCTGAAGTCAAGGTGAAATCTTGAAAGACTGTCCGTTAGCCAGACAATATCTGTACAAAAAAAAATGGTGGTAATGTGTTAAAAACAAAACAAAAAACCTTTTTACAGCCTTTTTTTCTTTACGTCCGTCATTTTATTGGTTCCGGTCCCTTCTCCCCAACCAACCTCTTCCCCTACCCTATCCCATCTTCTTCACTGAGTAAGCACCCGGCGCTCCCTATCAGCCGGTGCGTCCCCAACCTGCAGCTAGACCACCAGTTTCTCCATCCGCTCCATCCAGGGGCGTCCCACGTCTCACTACAAGTCCGATCCTACCACCCTCGTGTTCCTACCAGCGTGCCTCCAGCTCACTCGCCAGCCGCTCCCCAATGCTTACTCAATCAATCGTGCCCACACCACTCGCCCGTACCTAGCCTTTTCTGCACCCTCTGCAAACCAGCCGGCCCAACTTTCCCGAACCAGACTCCTCCACCTTGTCGACTAAGAGGCCCACCCGCCGTGTCCCGACGCATCTCCCCCACCTTACACGGCCTCACTACAGCCTAGCGTCACCAACAGCTCCTCGACAAGATCATCAAGGATCAACTTATGTATTTAACTTACTATATTGATGGGTCCCAAGCCAACCATCTAGCATATCCCTCATTTCCTTTCCTGCTAACTGTTGATCCAGGAGGAAGGCCAAAAAAAAAAAAATAACAAAAAAAAAAGCACCAAATTTATGAAGGGGAAAAAAATTCCTTCACTGACTCCAAGTTGGCAATCGGAAACTTTTTCTGGATCAACTCTACTTTATGTATCAATCCCAGTCATTGCAACTTGAACATTCCTTTTTGCAGAAACCTCTCCAAGCTTTTTTTTTTAAACTGACCAAGAACCTGCCATACGGCCAAACCAGTCCACTGAAGACAGTTCCATATCGCTTAACCGTCCTCACAGGAAAACCCTTTCGAACTTGAAGCATTGAAACCCCTTTTTTCTTCAAGTCGTTAAAGGATGGCCACGTGTCCCTGACATGCTCTATTGGTAACAATGCCCCAGAATAGTTTATTGTACTATACACAGTAATCATATCCCCATGCAAGCGCACTTTTCTCCACGTACATAATTGTAACCTTTCCACTCTCTCTTTCACTATTCAGCTCACCCCTAATCCCCTTATTTATTTATGTGCCTTCTACTCGACCCTCTTCCCATTTATAAAGGAATGTCTTTTTGTAACACAGGAATTCCCATTTAATTTATATAAATTATTTCTTGTATATACATAACCAACGCAGGGTGATCAGCAGCCTTTCATTTGGTGTGATAAACTTCTGAAACTGTTATCTTTCTTCTGCAGAATCTTTTATGAGCTTCCAACAAATCATAAAGTTGCAACTAAATTTAAATAAAATACAAATATTTAATAAATATCAGGCACAATCTATTAGTAGATAATGTACCTCCCTACTTTACCTTACTAGGGATATTAGATTGCTCCATGGGAGTAGTTCTGTTAGTATACAACTGTAAAACCCGACGATACGGCAGGCTTTAAAAAAAAAGGGCCCGGACACTCTGAGTGTGACATCTAGATCCATGTTTTGATGCATTACTTTACAAAATTTATCACCCTTCCCATTAATTTAAGGCCCCACCCACACACAAGATAAAAACTGATACCTATCCCCCGCCACCCAGAGATACAAACTGACCCACCCTCCCCCACCACACACACAAAATAAAACAGTTCTCACACACACACCACAGATCAATTCTTGTTCCTCACTTTCTATGCAATCAAATCCGGTTCGCCCTTTCTCCCACCCCACCCCGGCCCAGTTATATCCAGTTCTCCTCTCTTGCAACTGATCACTCTATTTAGAGCAGGAATGCACGCAAGGTCCACGGCAGACGGTGTACAGAAAAATTCTCGAGGCCCTGACGTCCTCTCAAGTATGGACCCAAATCGTCTGGTAACTCTTGTCCATCATAGCAGCAATAAGGATCAAAGCCAACATCTCCGAATCTCAAAGATAAACTCATCTGGCAGAACATTTTGAAGAATAGTAGCACTAGTCTACCACACAGCAAAACACAACTGCTCTTTTCAAAACACGCACAGAACGCACACGACGAACAAAGACACTCACAACCAGCACGGAACACAAAATCGCATTGTTCCCAACACACTAAATACGACTACGCAACGCAACGCACTATAGTGGAAACCTCTCCCTTAGCGCTAGTAATAAAAACCGTAGATAACGTCAGTGGAAGTCATAACCACTGTTTAACCTATTGCCACTTATTTCCTTATTATAAAGTGCGATAAGGCATTGTTGCTTAGGTGTCCTGAAGCTGAAAACCAGGACCCTCCTCCCGCCACCTGATAACAGCCATATGTGGGTGACAAGTGCTTTTGGGGTTTAAGAGGTTCTGTAGCTTAACCCGCAGCTCAAAAAAGCCCCCCATTGGCTCTAAAAAGAGGCCTTATATTAGACCGGGAAGGGGGGTTCCCTGTTTCACACTGCAGGACCCTTACACCAAAGCCACTTGTTCAGTGCCACAAGGGGACTTGTAATTCTAAGGGAAGGGGAATCCGGTTTCGAGCTGCGGCCCCCCTAAAGCCCCAAAAAGCTTCTTTTATTGGCCCCTGGTAGGGTGTGGGGTCCCTTCCTGTGGAGGTGGGGGTAAACCCACCCTGCTAGTCTGCACCCTCCATGGGGATGCCACTACTGGGACACGCTCGCATCCCCCTTCCACGCAGCCACTCTCACCTCCTCATAAATAAAAAATAAAAAGCGCCCTATGCCGCACCACCCCCTAAACGAAGAAACAACATACATATATTAATATAAAAAAGTATAAAAAACTATATTACGATCGCCCCCATATAATACCATTGCAGTGTTTTGGTACAGCAGGGTATTTTATGCACAAACTTACATATTTACTATCCGAACTATTACACAAGTTGGCTAGATTTTGGTATATCCTATTTACCTACCTTTTTTATAAAACAAATAACCGTCACAAAGACATTACCCCCCCCCACCCGCCGCCGTGATCGCCATTTACTTATTCTGCCGCAATCTCATTGTTTTTATAAAGAGCGATAAGGGCATTGTTTGCTTAAGGGGTCCCGCAGCTCAAAACAGTACACGGCCTCTCCCCGGCTCACTAGAAGCACCCTATGTGGCAGTGACAAGTGCCTTTTGGGCTCCAATTCAGGACCCCCCTTCCCCACAGATAGTGCCCTTACGGCCCCTGTATATAGTGTGGGTTCCCACCCATGAGAATGCACTATGGGCACACCACCCCCTTCCCAGCAGCCCCTCTAACCCCCTCACAAATGAAAAGCGCAGCACCCCACCGCCGGATAAAGAAGAAACAAATACTATATTAAATATACAAAATGTATTACATTTATTAAATATTTTAACATTCTTACAAAATGATACTTTACATTTATATATACATATTGCATAGTACATACGAATAAGGCACAAAATTATGGGCGGATGCAGTAAAATGATGTTTTAGATGAGCTGTGGCTTCCATACTCTCACTCAAATGCCATTTATCTCACTCTTCTTTATTCTCTTAGGGATTCATTTTTAGAGAATATTAACATTCTGTACTTTGCATCTCTTCTGTTATTCTATATTCTGCCTCTGTTGCCTGTATTGCCCTTAGTTCTGTCTTTTTAGTGCTTTAGGGAATGCAGTGATCTCTCCCTTCTCAAGGCATTTTATGAGGTGGCTTCTCATTGTTTCTCATTGTACTGCAGGTTGGATCCTCATTATCAGTATCTCAAATAATTAGCAATGGCATAAAGTCCCACAGTCATATTCATGTGCTGCTTGGTGCACATGTCTGTCTCGCTGTTCCTACTGGATCTTGGACCACATCTCTATAGCATTCCATGATCTGGTTTTTTGATAAGTTGCGGTTAGTTTTATGGGAATTCCACACTATCCATAATCTCCACTCGTTTGTTTCTAAACAAGATGCCAACCAGTGTTTTCTCTCTGATATCAAATGTGGATCTGGGGCAGCTCGTCTGGTCCACTGGTAAGAACTCTAGATTAGTAGTAAGCGGGTTGAAGTCCGTACTCCGAACTGCCTTTTCAGCAATCTTTTGGCATTATCTATGATATCATCTTCTAGACATTCTTTTCCCTGAAGGATTTTTTTTTGCTTGAGTATAGTAGATTCATTAGAGCCATGTATCATGGTGCCATTCTAGGGGATCCTTTGATCTATAGATTGACTGTGGCTATCAGTGCTTTAGAGCTCAGAAATGTTCTACATTCGGCATCACTTTTTTGATGGTCTGTTGCTGCTCTCTTCTTGCTTCTTTTTTTCCTCTTGTTCTTTTTCTTGGTCTGATCTCTAGCAAACATTCTTCCTTAGATGAGACTGTGCTCCCGATGTAGTATGAGTATACTGACTATGTCCCTGTTTTCTGTTGGAAGCCATCATTGCCTGTTTCATGTCTAGTGACATTTAATACTTGCTGTCTCTGATGCTTCTTTCTTTCTGCTTCTTTCTTCTTTTCTTCTTTTCTTCTTTTCTTAAGTCTTTCTTTATCTCCCATGCTCCCATGTCAGTATCAAATGCAACCATCTCACTAGTTTCTGTTCTGCCGTCTTGATGGTCTCTTCTTTAGGGAAACGTTGACTTTTAGAAGAGTCTGTGGCTGTCCAGAAATGCAGACTAGTTCAATATTCCTGTGCACAGTCCAGGCCTATATCTTCTATGGCCAAACATCCATCTTTACATGATACACTTTCACCAGGTCCCTCAGCAATGCTTGGCCATCTCAACATTCTCTGTTGTGGGGTCATTACTGTCCTCTTCTTCAAGGGAGCATTGATGATCATATGGGCTGTGGCTTCTATCTCTATTCTGCAAAGCTGGCCATCTCACATGACCTTTAAGTGAGACACAACTTTTGTATCTTCATCTGAATTCTGCTGTCTCCCTGTTCTCTTTTGTGCTGTTACATCTCCATCTCTCCTATGTCGGATTGTCTATAGAAGATACATTTTCAGAGGTCAGCAATATACTGCATTCAGCGTCTCTCTTCGGTTGGTTACTTTGCTGTCCTGTTGTTTCTTTCTTTGTCTCATTTCTTCTTTTTGCTTTTTTCTTGATTTCTTTCCATGGAAGATATTATCTTTAGATGAGACTGAGTTCCCATGTCAGTCTCTGAAATGCAGACAGTTTTGCATAATTTGCTGCATGTTCTTTGCCTGTCTTTCTATAGGGTCTTCCATGTCTATCTTTAAGATCAGACAAGTCTTGATATATTTGCTGTATGTTCTTACCTGTCTCTTCTATAGGGTCTTCCATGTCTATCTTTAAAATGCAGACAGTCTCAATATTATCTGTTGCACAGTCAATGCTATGTCTTCTCTAGCAAACACTGATCTGTAGTATAGACTGGGACAATTCCAACTGTTTCACCATTCTCGTGTTTGGCCATTGCTGCTCATCACAAGGAACACTGAAGTTTCTCGGTCTCTGAAGTTTTGACCATCACTGTTGCAAGATCATCTTTGTCTCTTCTGTATCTATGATGTCTTTTTCTTTATAGGAAGTGACTGGTCTTCATAAACTTCCATTGACAATGTCAACCCTCTGATTCTGTGTGGTCATTGCTGGTCTCCTTAGTATCTATTTGTGTCTGCTTTCTTCTTCTTTGACTTCTTAAATAATGTGCAGATTTTCCTTATTGGTTAGGCAAGATGTGCAGGCTGCTGATTCATTGTTTTCTTCTTCTTAGTCTTTTTAATACTAATACCGATCGAAAGTCTTCACTATTCCACTCTTAAGTCGTGTCACGTGTTGGATAAACTGGGGACTCGCCATAGTTTAGCATAAACTCGCTAACACAAAATATAAATGATGGCAAAGTTAGTTTGATTAATGGATAAATACCATGGCAAATACACATTTTCCCCAATAGAGATGTATTTTTTCCTGTGCAGTTTTTCCTGTCGTTGAAGTTAGACAGACATGAGGAGAAAAACTAACCAAATCATTACCACAACTGCACAATTAAAGGCACAGAATTTTTTCTCACGCTCTGAGAAAAAGCAGGCTAATGACATGGAATTCATAGGTGAGGGGTGCTGGGAAGGCCCTGTCCCAATGTGAACATCTCTATGGCTATGTTCACTTGTTATAAACCCATTTATACACAAACATCTAAGGGCTACTAGTTAATATATTGTAGCAATATTATGAAACCCATTTTTAAAGATAAAATAAATGAAAAAATATCCTATTGTTATCTTTCATACCTAAAGGAATAACTTGTTCAAGCCCTATTTCCAAGCCTCTGTCCTGCTTAATATTTGATGTAAGCCAATGAGAACATACTCGCAGTAGTATGTCATTGGGCTGGACTGATAGGACATACATCATCCCAGTACGATCACAAGACAAAATGCCATCCACATAAGCAACATTAAGTAAATCCCATTAGGGACCGATGGGATTTACCAATATCGGCATTAGGTGGGGCCAAAACTGACCGACTTAGGCAGATGAACATCCGTGATCAGTCGGAAATGACAGAAAATTTCCGTCTGTTGGTATCGGCTCCCTTTACTTTAGTAAAAGACCGATACCATTGGCTCATGTATGTTAGCATGGCAGACCAATCCCCTCTGCGCATAGGCGGTCGGTCGGTCCATGTGTGCGTTCTCTTTGCAATGTTTCTAGAGATACCAAAAGGCCAAAATGTAAACTAATCCTTAACCACATTTTCCTCTCCGCCTTCCAATTAAAGTACAACAATATCAAAAAAATAACATCACAAATATTACATGTCCACACTTCCAGCAGATGAAATCACTTCCTCACATTTGCAACCGTGCTGCCCTCCTCTTTAGATACACAGCAGCAAAGATGAGTTGCTTAAAGCCCACCTTCTAGATGAGTAGAAGGTTTGTTTGTACTGGCTCTCCACAGCAGACATCAATCAGAGATACGAATGAGATAAGTGGCTTAATATAAAATTTACTTTAATAATCCATATTAAAAACATTCATTAACTGGCCCATATATACATACAATCAGGTTGCCAACACCTGACGCGTTTCGTGCCCTATGGACACTTCATCAGAGGAAGTTGGCTACTACACATCTCTGTTTAAAATAGAATCAAAATCAGCAGCTCAGCTGAACATCAAAAATTAGCATAAACATCAACAAGCCCAGGTAAAACAGAGGTGAACATACTTAACCTAAAGTGCTGGAAACATCATACATACAAAAGTGTCTAGATACAAAGTGGTATATATAGTAAATCATCTTGTAAATGTAATAAAAACAAAGAACCAAACAAAACAGATCATAGAATAAGGGCGTATATAAAACATTATGTACAATAAATGAACACTATCAATAATACCTATATTAAATCCATAGTAAACCACATTACACTAAAAAAACTGATGGAGAAAAGTTAAATGTAAATAGTTAAGTAAGTATCCCAGTATAATAACGTTTATTAATCTGAATAGAAAACAGTATGACTAACAACACATCCATTTAATATCTAATGCATAGCTCTATGAAAAGCTCTACACATAGGCTCTTATAAGAACACAGACACCTCCCAATCATAATTGAGACCAAGAGGCACTCTCGTCTCAAGATCAAAAATCCATTGTGCTTCTTTACGATATAATATATCTTTACGACTACCCTCCTCTCCTAGGGTCCCCACTCTATCTATACCTTGAAAGCTGAAGAACATTTTTTAACGTGAGGTGTGGCACTGATACTCTTCCGAAAATACCACCACCCTCTCCCACCATTCAAGAAACAGATTTGTGTAGGACGGGGCACATTTTGCCCCCATCGCTACCCCTCTAGTCTGAATATATTTATTGTCAGTAGTTGTTATAGAGTACAGAAGTGACAAAATTAATGCATGTCTGTCTGCCTGGCTGATCTCTTCATATCCAAAAATTATCACTGCGCTCTTACCTATTTCAGTCCATGCTAGTGTATAGGGACCACATCAAGGGTGAGAGTAAATATTCATCTTCAACCAGCAGTTCTGATTTTGGTAATGAAGTCTCCTGAATCCCCTATGTATGAATCTAAAATAAGACATGTGGTTGTAATGTTGGTTGTAAGTAATGTACATGATGGTTCATTTAAACCCCATTCCCGATATACAATTGGTCTACATGGAGGCATATCCATGTTTTTGTGAACCTTCGCAACATGTAGAACATGGCGTTATCGGTTTCTCCACTAGTAAAAAATTCACATTCTTTGTTCGTAATGACTCACTCACATCCTTCACTAAACCAATGAGACGTTTCTTTATCACACATATAAAAAACAGAATCTAGTGGACAAAACAATTCTAATGCATATTGGCTACCTCCATAAGGTTACCACTACAAACAGTCTGCTAAACCCTGGATAAATACAAGCAATTAGTTCAATAAGTTGGCCAAAATTTTAAGCCCAGTCACCACGTCAAGGTTGCTTTCTTTACCTGGGTCCTATGGTACTTGCCTTTTGGCTACAGCTGACAGCTCTCCGTGTGCGGATGCTTGAAGCTGACTCTCTAGTTTAAAGTATTTGCTCAAACAGCACATGACCAACTGGGTGGAGTACAATTTCCCAGAAGGCTTGGTCAAACCTTCAATGTAACACACAATATATGAAAATTGGGCTGTTGTCCATCCATATTAAAGTGCAACTTGAGACCAAAATATACTAATTGTAAGGAATAGAGGCCCGGCAGGGATGAAGTCACTGTACCTTTAGGAGGGGCTGTCAGTAGGCTGAAACATTGGCTTGAAGAGCTGGTTAACTGGAAAACAAGGCTGAGACAGGTGAAGGGATGATAATGAACAATGGCGGATGGAACAGTGCTGAAGGATGGTAACTGGAAATGGCGAGGCCCAGGCTCCAATTGAAGGGATGATAAAAACGGAACAATGGCGAGGAACAGGCCTGAAGGATGGTAACTGGACAAGGTGAGGCACAGGCTGAAGGGATGGAGACGGGAACAATGGTGAGGCACCCTCAAGGCAAGGCTGGAGCCGAAGACAGGAAACGCTACACGGCAAGACAAAACAGTCTGTCCGGTAGCAAGGGACTACGATATAGGCAATCGCACCCTATGCGAGGGCCTGATTTGAATCTTGCGCCGCCCGGCGTCCGGAGCCCCATGGTGAACGTAACGACGCCGCGTCAGGCAGAGGTGACGTCACCAGTCCCGGAAACGGCGAGGTGAGCGCGGCAGGTGTCAGATCTACGGTACCCCCCTCCAACGGGGGCCTCAGGACCACTTGAAGCAGGTGTCAGGAAATCTTCTATGAAAAGGTTTTTGATTAAAGGGGGCAGTAAATACGACTGTTAACCAAGGACCTTCCTATGGGTCCAAATCCTTTTCAATGGAACAAATATTGAAGAGAACTTCTGAACGAATCTGGAATCTAGACTTTCTCCACCTCAAATTCTGTTGTACCAGCTTGATGATAACAGGATCAGGAGACTGAGAGGGGAAAGAGAACGATCAGCACACTGGTTAATAAGAGAAACATGGAACACATTAGGATTCTCATGAGGTAGGAGATAGAATAGTACTGCCGTAGGATCCCACCAAATTCCAATAAGGAAGGGCAATAAATTTAGGACATCCCAATTTAGGAGAAGAGAACACGTAAGTTGATGTGAGTTGATGATAACAAACTTTATCTTCCACCGAATATAATGGACGGTTTACGTCTACGCCTATCGGCTGCAGTCTTGTTACCAGGCAGACTTCCAAGACCGTTCTTTTGTAGCCTGCCAGATGGGCTGACATTTCTGCAAACTAGGACGTTACGGTGCCGGAATGGTCCTGTGAACAAAAAAAAATCCTGTGTGGAACCTTTGGGTTTTTTAAGCCAAAAAACACAAAAAAAAGGAGAGGAGATTTTCCGGTAGTTAGTTAGAAGAGTGGACGGCATTGTTATGGGCAAATTCCGCCCATGGAGAAGAAGCTCAGTCCAATGTCTGAGCCGTAAGAAATGTAAGATCGAAGAATGTTCCGACATTGTTGGTGCGTTCTGCGGCTCCATTTAGATGAAGATGATAAGCCGATGAAATGGAGTTTAATTCCAAGTAGTTGCAAAGTGCACGCCAGAATTTGGGAGGATGATTGGGTTCCTCGATCGGACACTATTCCATAGGTACATCCATGAGACGGAAAAATATGATGAATGAACATGAGCAAGGTTCAGCATGAGGAGGCGCAATTAGGAAGAGGAACAAAATGAGCCATGTTTGCTAAGAACGATCTACAGTAACCCAGAGACTGTATTTTCTTATAAACAGGAAGTCACCAATATAAAGTCCCTAGAAAGGTGGGTCCACGGTAGGAAGGAATAGGTAGAGGTTGGAGTAACTCATAGCTAAATAGAGATAGAAAGTGCCTGTGGAGTGTGTTCAAACCAATTTCACAATATGAGAATACCGAAGTGTATATCAACGGACATTAGTACAAATACATTTAAAATGTGGAATAAAAAGTAAAGTTGCTGGCCTGGAAGACAGTGCTCTCAAAAAGCCACAAGATGGCGCCCACGTGTGGGAAGATTGAAAAGTGTTAGTGGAAAGAGAGTTCAACTGATGATTAAAGGCAGAAAAAAATGTGAAAAAAATTTTTTTTTAAAACAAAGACATTACTAAAATGTTCAAAAGATTAATTAAAAAAGATCTCACTTAGTTTGAGGTGTAGCATGACAAGAGCTCTAAGGTTCGAGGATTATAGAAAACAAGACAGCTTAAAGTCCTCATCATACCTTAGGGCAAGCGTCTCTAATTTGTCTATCCAGAATATGCTCTGTTGTAGAATTTTGCTAGTAAAGTCGCCCCGTCTTCTTTCTTGTCTACCAACTCTAAGTACCAGCCATGGTAACTGTGAGTGTTTGATGTTTCTTCTCAAAAAAGTGTTTACTAACGGGGTTCTTTTTTCTTATTAATGCCGTTCATAGTTGGTGATATCAGTTATGCTCCACACACAGTAATCGATCTCTCTAGAACATTCCCAACGTAGGCCAACCACTGGACATTGTAGCAGGTGCTTCACATTAGTAGTGCTAGCAGTGGGCAAGATGGTTTAAGGTTAATTATTATACCTTTACTAGGGTGATTAAAAGAGTCACCTGTAAGTGAGGAGTACACGGATGGGCAGTTCTCAGGGAAATGCCAACTGGGGTTCACCGAGAAATAATGTTGCTGTTTTCGTGGGTTGAACTCAGCGCGTACCGTTCGTTACTATATTTTAGATTCTTGTAGGAGAAAATGGTATTTCATTAAACATTTTCCAATCCTCATGATCAGGTCTGTAGAAGTCCCCAGTGTTCTTATCAATTTGCTGGATACGATAGGGATTGAGTGGACAAAAGGTTATTGTTGCTCAATGTTTTGCTCTGCGCTTTTGTACAGAAGCAAGTTACGGTTGGTTTCAGGGCTCTAGGCTGCATCGTTTCTAAGCTCTTTATCGGTAACCCCTATGTGGCAAAATTATAATCATTTCCTGTAGTCTAAGTTGTGACACACATGAATCATCTGCCTATATTCTTCTTACCCTAAGGAACTGGTGAATGGTAGACCTTCTTTACATACGGGATGAAGCTCTTATGTGTAACAGAATATAGAGCTTCAATCCCCGTAATTAAAGAGGGTCACCTTCAGCCAGTTCCTAGGGTAAGAGCTAGTGCAAAGTGATTTCATGTGTCAAATTAGACTAAGGGGAAACTGATTAAAATAGTTGCCAATAGGGGTACCCAATAAAGAGATTAGAAAAACAGATGCAGCCTTAGAGCCCGGAAACAAGACACGTAACTGCTTCTTGAAAAAAGCGCAGAGGCAAAAATGACGCAACAAATATACACTTTTGTGCCCATATCAATACACCATATCGATGCGTATCCAGCAAATAGTAAAGCACAAACTGGGGGGAGGATCTACAAAGCTGATCGAGGTATGGGAAAAAGTTTATGAATTACCATATTCTCCTACAAGAAATCTAAATAATAGGTACAACGGTGATAGCTGCTGACGTATACCCACAAAAATCAGCAAACAATTATTTCCGGTGACCCAAGTGGCACATTCGGTAGAAGACTGCCAGTCGTGTAATGCCATCATGAGGGACTCTTTAAATCACCCTAGAAAGGGTAAAAGATTAAAACTTAAACACTTTGCCACATGTAGAACTACTATGTGATATAATGTAAAAGTCCTAGTGTGGCGCTACGTTGGGAAATGTTCTAGAGAGATACGATTAGTGGGTGGGAGCATAAACGTGATATCACAACCTATGACGGCATTAATAAAAAAACGAAACCCATCAGTTGTAACACGTTTTGAGAAGAAAACATTGAAAACATCACAGTTACGGATGGGCTGGTACTAGAGGCTTGTAGAAAAGAAAGAAGAGGTGGGGCTTTAATAGCAAAATTCGTACAAAGAGGAATATTCTGATAGACACATAGAGACGCTGCCCATAATGGTAGGATCTGAGGGAATTACTGGTCTTGTTCTTACACTCTCCGAACTTAGATCGTCCTGTTAGCTCACCTCAACTAAGTAGAATCTTTTAATAATTATTTGAACATTTTATGTAGTCTTGGTTTTAACAAAAAAAAAGGTTCACATTGTTTTCTGCCTGATTAACAGTCTTGTGAAACCTACTTCTATATTAACTTCAATCTTCAGCACACACGGGTCAGGTGGCGCCCAATCTTTGGATTTTAGAGTAGCACTTCTTCCAGGCCGCAGTTACTTTTATTCCAATTTTACATGTATTTTACTAAAGGGCCTGTTGGATATAACACTCGGGCGGTAGTCTCATATTGGAACAAGGTTTGAAACCACTTACGAGGCACTTGTACAGCATCTCTTAATGTATCCTAGAAGAATTCTAAAATAATTGTTTAATGTCTTTATGGATTTTAGTAAAGGCCCAAGTTTATAAGGCTTGCAACATACTGCACTAATGAAACCAATTTATTATTAGGACTAGTACACCGTTTATGTATTAATTGCCTCCATAATGAATTTTGACTAACGAATCTGCACGATGTACTTTTTGTGCCTAGCATCAGGACGGGACGATTTGCCCAGGAGGGGCCGTCCCTCAAGATTGGTGACCTATATAGATTGTGTTGACCACTTGTTGAATCATCACCTAGAGGAAGGGGGCATGTTGTCCCCGAAATGCGTGTTGATTATAGTGTGGTTTAAAGGATAAATTCAAGTTAATTTACTTGGACGTGCGACACCTCGCTGTTTTTGCTGGTTCAGGCCATTGTATATGTCATTAAGGGGGGGGGACTGATCGGACCGGACCCCCCCCCGTGGGACTAACCAGGAGTGGACGAGTGCAGAGGATCACTCGTACGTTTATTAGAGTTGGAGTGGAGTCCACGAAGAAGATATGGGAAGTTTTGGAAGTCAGCAACAGACAGAAACGGCGGCGACAACAGTTTTTGACATCTGTCCTCATGGAGGGCCACAATACTGAACCGATCATAAGAAGATGAAAGTTTATGAACCCCAAGGGGACCGGCCGTTTGGACATGAGTAGTTGTAATATTTCTTTCACGAAGGGAGGGGAAACAAGCGTTCGTATAGGGGTAAGGCAGCACAGACAGCAGCGAATCCTGACGATAGAATCCATGGCCAAAGTTGAGGGGGGGTCAATAGTGGATAGGATCTTGGAGGGAGGAGGAATAATGGGCCTTTATCTTTTATAGTAGAATCTGTACTGAAGGAAAGCCTGGAGAAGAGCAGTCTTTTGCTTTTATCTTGGAACCGGGTGAACAGGACATATGAGAATTGAAACACGATGAGGAAAACAGCGCCACGGGCTTGACCAAGGATTCATACTTTAGGTTTTGGATATATTCAGATTTTGTGATCGTGGAGGATGGGTGAAGCCGTTGTATCGCCTCCAGTACAGTGTCGCCATTCTTCTAGTGCGAGTTTTGATAGCAAAGAAGTCGCGATTCCATATACATTATCAGCTCATTGGGCAGCAAATTCGTAGAGAAGAATGCACAGGGGTGGAGTTTCCACTATTCTCCCCTGCTTGGTGAAAAGCGCGGACCGCTCCAAGATTAGAGGCGTAACCTCGACTGACCTGAGGTAGACTGGGGTCGGGTGAGATCAGATAACTGGGGGCAGAGAAAAAGCATCTTTAATTCTGTGAAGGCTACTAAGGCGGCTGTGAGACCCAGATCTAGGTTGCCTCCTTTCCGGAATAAGAGCCAAGATAGAGAGCAATGATGGAAGAAACCCTAAAAATTGTTGAATAATTGGGCAAAACCAGGAGGAATGGTTGGATTAGACCTAGTGCAATGGGAAGCGTCAATTGACAATGCTGAGACAGATTTGGTGGATTAATCTTGAAGGCCATTGAGGCGAGTACAGATAAACCCCGAAAAGGTACTTGGGAGCGAGTCAAAGAGACATTTTCCAATTAGACGTACAGTTGGTTAGGCCGCGTAGTCAGGGATATAAAAGACAATACATTGGCGACGATGAGAGTGAGAAGAAAGATCTGAGAGGAATATAAGATGTCATCCAAGTGAAAAACGACGACGAATAACCTAAGAGGGTCTCGAAATAAATGTCAATTAGAACAAATTTCTGGTGACAAGACTGCCTGGAGATATACAACAGACCGAGGGCAATCACCGATATTCCTAATGTCCAGTTGTCATGGGTAGTGAAGGCCGTTTTCCAGCGTCTCCTTCTCGAATGCGAGACCAGATTATGGCTCCACGAAGATCGCTTGGAGAGAATACTTAGCCCCTTTCAATTGATCAAAAGTTCGATGAGCCGACGGGGTAGCAGGAAGCAGGTTCTTAGATAGTGATTGTGAGACCTACCAGATGTACTTAGGTACGATGATGGACGTGTCCCGTCTTTTTTTCAAACAAAAAAAACCCCGCACCGGCAGGGGAAAGTGGACGGTCTGATGAAGCCCCAAGACTCAGGTTTTCTTTGATGTTAATCTTTCCATAGCGGTGGTCTCAGTAGGAATAGAGGATTGGTGCGACCTCGGGGTGGAGAGGGAGGGTACCGGTCTCAACAAATCGATGGACAATCATAGGGCCGGGGGGAGGCAGAAGCTCAGAAGACTTTTGTCGAAGACATCTTTAAAGTCCAGATACTGAGAGAGGTAAAAATTTAATTTTTATCTCACAGGAACAGAAGAACAAGAGATTTTGGGGTGGGAAAGACATCTGGAAAGAAGGATGGACTCCAAGAAACAAGTTTGTTTTTTGTCCGGGTTGATGATGGGGGTTATGAAGTCGACAGCCAAGGGAGTCTAGAATGAGAGGGGGTGGGGACTTTGTATGACCAAGAAAAGAAATAATTCCCGATGAAGGACAGCCAATTTGAAGAGAAATTCTGTGTAGTGGACATAGAAATAAAATTGTGGATAATGGTTGATCGTCAATAGAGCCAGCACTCGGGAGGATGAGGCAAGGAAATAACGGAATACCTACAGAGAAGCAAAGGTGGCATCAATAAAATTACGGCTGCTCCAGAGTCTAGGAAGGCTGGGGTAGAGAAGGTCGGGATTGAAAATGAGGGTAGCAGGAAGGAAATGACCTGAGGGAATTCTTGTGGAAAGGAGAGTTGAATTTGCCTAGAAGAGACTCTTTTCAGGTCTAGGGGTTTCAGTTTCCCGGCTTGGAAGGGCAACCTTTAGCGGAAGTGTCCACTGGGCGGCACAATAAGGCAAAGCCCATGAGTCCTCTCCTGAGTTTTTTTCGGCCGAAATGTGTGTACCCCCAATATGCATGGGTTCCTCCAAGGGCGGAGACAGCTGTAAAGGTCCGGTCCCTTGGGGACGAGGAACAAATACTGGGGGGAACAAGACGGTTATTGGACTTTTCGGCTGCCTTTCCTGATACGAGTATCACCCGTATACACAAAATCATTCCTCTAACATTGTGGGAAGTTCCCGGGACACCAGGTCGTCCTTGATACGATCCGACAGGCCCTGCCAAAAGGCTGCATAACAGAGCCTCATTGTTCGCAGGCAGTCTCGGCAGCCAAAGTCCGGAACTCGATGTGCATACTGCCCTACCGAACGGAGCAGCTTGTCGCAATTGCATCAGCAGGGAAGCAGCAATAGTTTGCCCGGAGCGTCGAAAATCTTCGGAAATTTCCAAAAATAAGGAGATACGTTCACCACGGGGTCATTCTTCTCCCACAGGGGGGATGCCCAGGCAAGGCATTGCTCCCAATAGAGCAATAACATAACCGACCTTCGGATGGTCCGAGGCCAAAGTTAGAGGGCTGTAATCAAAATGTATAAGGCATGGTTAATGAATCCCCGACAAGCTTGAGCGTTCCCTCATACCGCAGGAGTGGTGGTATTCGCGGCTATCTGGGGGGGAACGGGTTGGTTCTAGGGCAGAGCAGGCGGAACCGGAGGAGCCGGCCCGGAGCTAACGAGCTGAAATGGGTCCAGAAAATTGAGCTAATTGATTCTGCTGTGTCAAGGGCGTCCAGCGGAGGGAAAATAGTCTGCAGTGTCTGCCTAAACTGGTGTAGCTTCCTCGGTACTTCCATGGCCTATTCGTACTGTAAGAATAGAGTCCCGGAGGACGAAGTTCATGTACCTTTAGGAGGAGGGCTCTGTCAGTAGGCTGGAAACAATGGCTGAAGAGCTGGTAACTGGAAACAATGGCTGAGGCACAGGTGAAGGGATGATAACTGGACACTGGTGAGCAAGCTGAAGGGATGGTAATGAACAATGGAGGCCAGGCTGAAGGGATGATATACTGGAAGCAATGGCTGAGGCACAGGCTGATGAGAGGATGGTAACTGGAACAATGGCTGAGGCACAGGCTGTGAAGGATGGTAACTGGAACAAGGTGAGGCACAATCAGGCAAAGGCTGGAGCGAAGGCAGGAAACGCTACACAGGCAGACAAACAGTCTGTCCGGAGCAAGGACTACCTTGAATAGCATTCGCACCCTCTGCGAGTGCTATTTGAATCTTCGCGCCGCCCGCGTCCGGACGTGGTGACGTCACGACGCCGACTTCCGGCGCCGGCGGAGCCGTCACCAGTCCCGGAACGGGCGGGGAGCTCGGCAGGTAAGATCTTACACACATACAAAGAAACAGAATTTTAGTGCACAAACAATTCTAATTGCATATTGGCTTCCTCCATAAGGTTGCTACTACAAACATTCTGCAAAACCCTGGATAAATAAAAGCAATTAGTTCAATGAGTTGGCCAAATTATTTTAAGCCAAGTCACCACGTCAAGGTTGCTTTCTTTATCGTCTCTGTAGGTTAAGTAAGTACAGGACGATAATTGGAAGGCTTACTCAGTTGCCTAAGGGCCTCAGTGCATTATGCTTCCTCTGACTACAATTCGAAAAGTAGCCGATTTTCAAAAATCGAAAAGTAGACGAATTTTGAAAATTGAAAGTAGCCGATTTTCGAAAATAGACAATTTTCGAAAATCGAAAATACACGATTTTCAAAAATCGAACATTTTGAAAATTTGAAAACGGATGCAAGACGCATTAATAAATTTAAACCATCATCTATACATACTTCAACATAATGGGACATGTCATGTTAATAGATATATGTAACCCATAAGCTGTCGGAGTTCAGGTGGTCACCCATGTGTTTACAAGATTGAACACATTTCTCACTAAATGATAGTTGCTGATTGCCATCTTTTGTAAGGGGTCCTACACAGAGACTACAGAACATAGTACTTTTATACATATAGATATTTCATATAGCTATTTTCTAAACATATGTATCTGTTTTACACTATCTATGTCTCTGTGATTTCATTGTATTCCCACAGGAATTCATCCTGCCCTATAAAACTCAATATGAATTTTGCTCTAGTGTTATTATTTGAGCTATAAGAGTCTTATATGATAATATTCTTTGTTCCAGCTGCATCAAGGGACGGCTCTGCAGGGATTTACAGACAAATGCATTTACTTTAACAGATTTCTGAAAACCATAAGAAAATGCAAGTGCAATATCACTTGTTGGTTATTTCATTATTTACCAGGGGAATAACTGCACAGGAGATCACGCAGTCACAAATGAACCAACCAGGCTTTAAAATTTCCCACTGAAAGAATTGGAGATGAGGAATTGTTTGTGTCAAATATACTTTAAAGGGCAAGTTCACCAGTTAAATGAAAACAAAAATTGTATATAGGCAATCGTTGCAGAGGGATCTAGATAGATTGTCACATTGGGCTGCTAAGTGGCAGATGAGATTCAATGTTGATAAAAGTAAGGTGATGCATTTTGGACTAAAAATCCTTGTGCTGCTTATACTATAAATGGCTCTGTGTTCAGTGAATCCCTGTTGGAAAGGGATCTTGGAGTTTTAGTGGATAACAAACTTAAAGGAAGCAAGTAGTGCCAGGCGGCAACAGCCAGAGCCAGCATGGTATTGTCTTGTATAAAGAGAGGTATGGATTCAAGGGAGGAAAATGTTATTCTCCCTCTTTACAAAGCATTGGTAAGGTCTCATTTGGAATATGGAGTGCAATTTTGGAATCCTGTGTACAAAAAGGACATCTTTGAAATGGAAAGGGTTCAGAGATGGGCAACTAAATTAATAAGGGGATTGGAGGAGCTTGAATGTGAAGAGAGACTGGAAAAGTTACAATTATGTATGCTGGAGAAAAGGCGCTTGCATGGGGATATGATTATTGTGTATAAATACATTAACGGGCCATACAATAAACTATCTGGGGCATTGTTCACCAATAGAACATGTCAGAGGACACACAGACATCCCTTAAGACTTGAAGAAAAAAGGTTTAGGCTTCAAGTTCGGAAAGGGTTTTTCACTGTGAGAACGGTAAAGCTATCAAACTGTCTTCCAGTGTTATGGCAGGTTCATTGGTCAGTTTTAAAAAAAAGCAGGATAAGTTTCTGCTAACCACGAATGTTGCAAGTTACTGGTTTTGATTCATAAAGTAGAGTTGATCCAGGGAAATTTCCGATTGTCACTTGGAGTCAGGAAAGAATTTTTTTCCCCTTCAGAAATTTGGTGGGTTTCTTTTTTGTTTGAGTTGGACTGGATGGACATATGTCATTATTCAACCTCAAATACTATACTTTACTATTATTTAACATGTCCTTTAAAAAGGACTTTTAAAACCATGAGCCCAAGTTCCTATTATGAAAACAATTCCTTCACACTAGTAAGAATCCCATGCCCTCTGCCCTACTCTCTATCTACAGATACTTTTTAAAATAATGTTTTGCTTCCAAACTACTCTTAAACTGTTTCGCAACAGAAACAACAGCTATCGGAGGGTGAATCTCTTAGTGTACACTGCAGTTTTGGGATATGCTTTAATCCAGGAGAGTAAATCAAGATTATTTGGCAGTTTCAGACAATTAACCAGACCAGTAGGATTTTAAAAAGAAAACAAGGATATGCCAAACTGCCATAATTAAAAAAAGAATTGGTACTTAAGTATCCACCTGCTGCTGCAGGTGAAATTAGAGTGACTTTTTTTTTACCAATTTAACCTTTTGTCTGTCCCTTACTAACAATAATCCATGAGAAAATTTACATAATAATCTGTCCATCATTCAAATTTTTCTTAAAAATACCTAGTCCGTGCTAGTCACGTTTTCAAATGAAATCTTACCTAGTTTACCAGATCTAAATAAGTTATTTGAAATACACAAACATTCCTGAGCCCATGATTGCCCTAAATAATTCTATGAGTTCCAGTCATTGAATAAATAGTTAAAGAATTTTGTCAAAAACACGGTGGAGCAAGGAATATTATATAGTTTTATCCCGAACCTGGCTTTTAAAAGGGAAATTTAATTGATCAGAACTACAGTCAATATTTCAACATGGTCAAGTTCAGTTTGGACCATTTCATTGCTCTGTTCTGCAATGCTGCTGGTGGAATGATACTCGCTGGTTCGTGCATCCCTAAGCGGGCGTAGAGGTAAGTGGAGATGACTTCAAAGACTGTCAGGATTGCAGCTTGGTTTAGTCTGTGCTTGACATCAATTTACTGCAATTTTTGTTAGTTTTTCCCTATTTTCCTTTCCCCTGTATGTGCAAATAAAGAAAAAACAGTTAAGCCACTAGAGCTTTAATTAGTAGTAGAGATGGTTGAACTATTGAAAGTTCGGTCCGTTTTCGAACTTTCGAACTATTGTAAAAGTTTGAAAGTTCGAAAGTTCGAAAACGGACCCATTAAAGTCTATGGGAGGCAAATAGTTTGAAAAGTTCGAGTCAAATACAACTAAAATATTAATGGTAACTTAATGTAAATGGCCGTGGGACCTGGGAAATGGTCTGGGGAGCATGTTCCAATATCCAGGACTTTCGTAAAATCAATTTTACTCTCACGCGCTACTTTCGAGCTTTCGCGTTCGAACGTTCGAGGTAACATGGACATTTTACTCGCAGATTCGATACTCGCATATAGGCTGTAATGGAGACTTTACTCGCAGATTCGATGTTAGCGCCTAGATACCATGGACATTTTACTCGCGGATTCGATACTCGAACGTTCGAACATTCGATAAATCATCGAAAGTCCGGGAAATATCGAAAGTCCACGTCCGAGATAGTTCGAGAAGTCCGGGTCCGTTCGAACTCGAACAGTTGGGCTCGAGCTCGGGTTCGAGTTCGAGTTCTATGCCATCCCTAATTAGTAGTGTACACTTTACAGTGTGATGTAATGGATATATTACATAATGATGTTACAATGATTGTTTTAATGTGGCTTTGTATTTGGTTTTATTTTGTTTATTCTTTTTTGGAAAATAAAGTAATGAAGAGCTAAAGATCGCCCTAGATCGTTCCTGTTTAAATATTGGATCCATGTACTTGTTGTAGTGTGCTATAATAACATATCTCCAGTTTTTTGCTACAAGAACACATTTAGATAGGGACTTTAATCTCTTTAAAAAGTGGTAACCATGATTATTACCACACAAATTTCCTTTCCTTAGACTTCCATTTGCTTTATTTCCAGTTTTCAGGAAAATGTTGTCTATTTCAGTGAAAAGTAATGTTAACAACCCCTGTAAGCCACAGAAAAACTGGAGACCATCCTTAATTAAGATACACTGTGTAAGTATATCTGCTGTGATTTGTGAATAAATTAATTTGTAAATATCAATCCTATAAGTATTGTGGCAGAATAAGTAAACTTCACTTACAGGATTAGACAGAGGAAGAGACTAAAAGTCGGACGTGGCGCTCTAGTCGGGAATCGGGCCTATAGAAGGCATGATTCTTGGTAAAGCACATCTTGTTTAATGGCCGGGCCCTGGTCTGAGAGGGGGGGGTGAGCCAGACCTGGATCATGAGCCAAACTCCAATCCATTTGTAACATAGATTTACGCGAACAACACTGGGTAAGGACTATTCGTTTGTCTGTATCTCTACAAAATCTGGCCCAACGTCTTTACCAACTATTGCAGGGGTGTCACACTCAATCATCTAAGTGGCCAAAATCAAATGGACAAGTGATGGCCAATTTTTTTTATTAAGCTACTTAGCAGGTGCAGTATTGGGACTGTCACGCTGTGCCTAGTGCTGGATCTCGGCGGTAAAGGTTGTGAAACACACAGTTTTAGATGGTTTCTCTCTGCTGATATATGCTAATTTGAATCATTCCACCTTACTCTTTTGGCGCAGTAATTGAAAGGCCAACTCCAATGTTGGTATAGTGTAATCTCAATAAGGCAATATCTTTACCCTAGGTTTCCGTTATGTACAACAGCAGCCGTAAATGTACGGTTTGATCATACTTTATTGCCGTATGTTTGTTATGTCAAACGTTCTCCATCGTAGAATACCATGTAGTAGTAAAATGCTGCAATGGTATTCTATGGCGGAAAGTAAACCTAAAAACGCTGTCGTAGATTTACGATCGAACATTTACGATCACTATCGTAAATTAATGATTGTTAAAGGCGCTAAAAAGTGATACCGTGCCTTATATAAATATTGCCCCTGTGTGTTATTAAATACAATGCTTCAAAAAAAGGTGTCAATCACCTTAACATTCAGTATACTAAATGTGGCCATATACAGTAGAGATTGCCCACAAATAACACAGGATCAGATGGGATCAGAATGTGCAAGGTGTGGGGATGGATAATAAATTTCCATCGGCCAATACCACTCTTCTTACTATCGAGATATTAGACGTCACGAGAGAGTTCCGTGACCACATAGACTTTACTGTTCTCACAGTGAAAAATCCTTTCCGCACTGTTTCTATTGGATTCTCAGGTTAGGCTCACTATGACAGCCACACATGAAACGATAGATTTTCTGGATCTACTAATTTTCATAGGATAAGGACGGGTGTGGGATCCACTCTGTTTCTCTAAACCGACCAATCGAAATACCCTAATGCATGCTAACAGCTTTTTTTCCGGTTAACAGAAAAAAGGCATTATCTTTTTCTCAATGTTTAAGAGTACTAAGAAATAACTCTCACCCTGAGCTAGCCCAGATGCAATTGTTGGAACTGCATGATAAGTTTTTGATGAGGGGATACTCACATGGTTTTATCCAACAACAAATCGATAGGGCTGTGAACCAGTGGCAAAGCCCCAACCTTTGAATGGGATTGATAACGGGAACCCAAAATAAAGCTATACCATTTGTTAGCATGTATTCCCCTTTCAGCAAACAACATAAAAATAGCATTACGACCAGATGGGAAATTTTACAAGAGATAAAAAATCTCCCCTTCCAACAACTTACCCCACCTATTTGCCTACAAACGTGTAGAAATCTCTGCAATATTCTGGTCGTACGATCTTAGGGAGAATGACCACCATAACCAATGGACCTGGGATGACTACAACCAAAAAGGGATTTTTCAAATGTTCCAACTGTCTGGCGTGGTAGAAGTGCTCTCACTGGACCGAATCTCCACACCTTCAAAACGGGAATAGGATCAAAATCAAACAGCATCTCACCTGCTTAAGCCAATATGTGATCTATTTCATAGTCTTCGCCCGTGTGGCAATACTACATAGGCAAGAGCTTACTACAAACATTGAGGAAAGATTGGAAACCACAGACAGGCAATACGCAATGCAATTGCACCTAAATCAACCTCCGACAAGAGAATAACCTGGAGTGAATGTGGAAAAATATGGAGAGCAATCAGTAGCTCGACATTTTCAGAAACATGAAACATACCTTGGCCAGGATGAAGTGGATGGCTATTGACTTCAACCCTCCCATAGAAAGCAGATAGAAATGAGCCCTTCTCCAGCGGGAAATACGTTGGATAAAAAAATTGAATACAATGACTCCAATAGACTTAATGAACAGTTGGCCCTATCTTGCTATCTATGATTTATAGTGTAAATTTATGGCCCCGTCCCTCCCGTGGAAATAGGTGGTCTCTTCCCCTAGTATATAGTAGAATGATGTTCCTTATCCGTGGACCAACTTAGTCTTTTGGTAACTCTTGCCCCTATTACTCCGTATACCCCCCTACAAAAATTGGACCCATGTTGATATATTGTAATTTTTAAAACCGATTTGCTCTAGTTCATATTTCCCTTTTGTCTATTGTCCGGGTATATCCCCTCTCCTGTCTTATGGTCCCAGTTATTTAAGTAAGATATGTTTTTATCTGTATTTATAGCACTAGTGACACTTTATTCTCTGCTTAGCACTTGCACTTTTTGTCATGCACTTTAGCTTATGGGCTTATCTCTCTGGTGTGAGTAGCCTTTGGTCCTTTCAAACTCGGTGCCAGTGGTGGCCTTTTTTTTGATGCACTTTATTCTGTGTGGGTACCTGTATTTTAGGTAGTCCACCCATGCTTTCTGTTTTGATATTCCCGGCTGACTGATAGGGATCTGGTTGCTGTTCTGTTTTGGCTTTAGGGGGCGTTCCCTTCGCTATTATTCACTTCCTCACACGTATGGGAGGGTGTGTTAGGGGTGGGGGTGGGAGGAGCCTTGTCTCTTTTTAAACCTTGTGTTTGCCGTGGGTCTTGTAACCCTGAGCCCCGATGGTATAGGGCTGAAACGCATAGGATACCAAGACCTACTATGTGTGTTATTAAATGGTTTACTTAAGCCCTTGAGTGCTCCGGCTTCGTTATTTTTCTATACATCCTTACATGAAACACCCAGGCATTCAATTGTGTATGGAGTGCGGTGGATCATCCTATACCTATATATATATATATATTATATATATATATATATAATATCTTTTCAGAACGTATAAAGTTCTTTATTTACAAAAAACGTATATTGCCAACATTTTGGTTCACGCGCCTAGGACAAAGCATGTTGAATGCAAAGTTTTGCTAATCATAATTAAAGTAAAAGAGGTTAGAAGTTAGGACCTCCAGACTGGGGTTACCTTGACATGGTGGGAAGGCTTTTCATTCATGTGGCCAAAGTAATAGATACTAAAACCCCCTTTGTTTATAATGTATGCCGGTGGCAGAAAACATGTTATTGTATGGGGCCTAGGAATGTGCATCTTTTTTGTTTGTGAGTGTGTGTGTGTGTAGTGATATATATATATTATTTATATATATATATATAATATATCATATATAGTTTGTATTAAGGGGGGTTTTTTGATAAAAAAATATTTTTCTATGTAATACTATACTTTTAATTTATTGTCCTAAACACACAACCATTATATATATGTGTGTATCAAACACAGATGTGGTGGGAAAAGCAACATCACACCAGATTTTTTTTTGAAAAAATAAAACACAATTTATTAACCATTTTTACATATGGTCTTGCGGACCCTTCGGGAGACATAAATATGGCTCTGTGGCATCCCTTACACTGTGTCCACTCTCTGGTCCTCTACTAATAGCAGGCTGCAGATATGGGTAGGTATCTACAGGCTATGAACAAGGTATAAGACCCTTCCTTGTCTCTCACATAATTGGTGCAGACCAATTGCAGCTTTTACCACATTTATGGCATTGACAGGGTTATCTGAATGTACTGTGGAAGGACCCTTCACTTGTTGGCCAAGATTTTCAAATGAGGTGATTCCGCAGCACTATAGAGAAGTGCTTCTTGTAGTTGAAGTAACGACTGCTACTGTAGGGAGGCAATAACCATCCTTATATGCTTCCCATCGATTGTGCCTTCACAGTTTGGGGAACTATAAGCCTTTGCCAATACTGCTGACTGATGATCTCCTCCCACTTGTCCTTGTTGGGAAATGCCATTTGGAGAGGCTGCAACTTCTGCCAAAGTAGTCGACAAGTGTGATGACAATCCTCTGGATAGTTGTCTTGTACATCCTGAAGTCAAGGTGAAGAATCTTGAAAGACTGTCCTGTAGCCAGAAAATCTGTACAAAAAGGTGGTAATGTTTAAAAACAAAACAAAAACCCTTTTAACACACCTTTTTCTTTACCAGCAATTGGTCCAACCCTCCTTCCCTAACCAGCCTTCCTCCTCCCATCCTTCTTCACTGTAATCACCCTCTTCCCTACAAGCCTTGCTCCCAACCTTTTTCCTAACCACCTTTTCTCCCATCCTCTTCCCTACCAGCCTTCTCCCCACTTCTTCACTACAATCCTTACCTACCACCCTCTTTCCTACCACCTTGCTCCACCCTCTTCCCTACCAGCTTCCTCCAACCTTTCTTCACTACAATCGTTTCCTACCACCACTCTTCCCTACCACCTTTTCTCCACCCTCTTCAGTACCAGCCCTTTCTCCCAACTTCTTCCCTACCAGACTTCCTCCCACCTTCTTAACACAATCCTTTCCCCCACCCTCTTCCTACCCAGCCCTTGCCCCCACGCCTTCCCTACCAGCCTAGCTCCCACATTCCTCCTCAATATCATTCAATACAACTTAGTATATACTATACTATATTTGAGGTCCAAGTCCAACCCATCTAGCAATATCCTCATTTCCTCCTGCTAACTGTTGATCCAGAGGAAGGCCCAAAAAAAGCACCAAATTTATGAAGGGGAAAAAATTCCTTCCTGACTCCAGTGGCAATCGGAAATTTTCCTGGATCACTCTACTTTATGTATCAATCCCAGTAACTTGCAACTTGCAACATTCCTTTTTGCAGAAACTCTCCACTTTTTTTTTTTAAACTGACCAATGAACCTGCCATAACAACGTCCACTGAAGACAGTTCCATAGCTTAACCGTTCCTCACAGTGAAAACCCTTTCCGAACTTGAAGCCTTGAAACCCTTTTTTTCTTCAAGTCTTAAGGATGGCCACGTGTCCTCTGACATGCTCTATTGGTGAACAATGCCCCAGATAGTTTATTGTACGTATACACAGTAATCATATCCCCCATGCAAGCGCCTTTTCCTCCAGCGTACATAATTGTACCTTTCCACTCTCTCTTCATATTCAGCTCCCCCCAATCCCCTTATTTATTTAGTTGCCTTTCTCTGAACCCTTTCCATTTTAAAGATGTCCTTTTTGTACACAGGATTCCATTTAATTTATATAAATTATTTCTTGTATATACATACCGCAGGGTGATCAGCAGCTCTTTCATTTGGTGTGATAACTTCTGAAACGTGGTATCTTTCTTCTGCGGACATCTTTTATGAGCTCCAACAAATCATCAAAGTGCAAAACTTTAAATAAAATACAAATATTAATAAATATCAGTGCACATCATATAGTAGATAATGTACCTCCCTACTGTACCCTTATATAGGGATATTAGATGCTACAGGGAGTATTTTTATATACATGTAAACCACGAAACTGCAGGCTTTAAAAAGGGCCCGGACTCTGAGGTGACATCTATATCCATGTTTTAATGCATTACTTTACAAAATTTATCCCCCTCTCCCCATTAATTTTAAGGCCCCCCACACACACAAGATACAAACTGTACCTATCCCCCCCACACAGAGATACAAACTGACGCCACCCTCCCCCCACACACACAAAGATAAAAACAGTCTCACACACAACCACAAGATCCAATCTTTGTTCCTCACTTTCTATGCATCAACTCTCCGGTTCGCCCTTCTTCTTCCCACCCCACCCGGCACAGTTATATCCAGTTCTCCTCTCTTGCAACGATCACCTCTTTTAGATGCAGGAATGCAGCAGCCAGCAGACGGTGTACAGAAAAAATTCTCTAGGCCCTGACGTCCTCGTCAAGTATGAACCCAGAATCTCTGGTAATCCTTCTTGTCCATCATAGCAGCATAAAGGATCAAAGCCAACATCTCCAGAATCTCAAAGATAAACTCATCTTGCAGACATTTTGAAGAATAGTATGCAACTAGTCTAACCACACAGCAAAACACAACTGCTCTTTTCAAAACAGTCACAGTAACGCACAACTGATCTGGAACAAGACAACTCACACCAGACTGGAACACAAAACGCATTGTTCCCAACACACTCAAAATACGGACTACGCAAAACGCAACGCATATAGTGGACCTCTCCCTTGCGCTAGTAATAAAACCGAGATAACCGCAGTGGAAGTCCATAACCACTGTTTAACCTATTGCCACTTTATTTCCTTATTATAAAGTAGCGATAATGGCATTGTTGCTTAAGGTGTCCTGAAGCTAAAACCAGGACCCTCCTCCCCACACTGATAACGCCTATGTGGCAGTGACAAGTGGCTTTTGGGGTTTAAGAGGTTTCTGTAGCTTAAAACCGCAGCTCAAAAAAGCCCCCCATTGGCTCTAAAAAGAGGCCTTATATTACCGTACCCGGGAAGGGGGGTTCCCTGTTTCACACTGCAGACCCCTTATAGCACCAAAAGCCACTTGTCAGTGCCACAAGGGCACTTGTAATTCTAAGAGGAAGGGAATCCGTTTTCGAGCTGCGGCCCCCTTAAAGCCCCAAAAAGCTTCTTTTATTGGCCCTGGTAGGGTGTGGGGTCCCTTCCTGTGGAGGTGGGGGAACCCCCCTGCTAGTCTGCACCCTCCATGGGGATGGCACTACTGGGACACCTTACCATCCCCCTTCCAGCAGCCACTCTCACCCTCTCATAATAAATAAAAAGCGCCATGGGCCCAGCACCACCCCCCTAAAGAAGAAACAAATACATATATTAAATATAAAAAAGTATAAAAACTATATTACGATCGCCGCCATATAATACCATTGCAGTGTTTTTGGTACAGCATGGTATTTTATGCACAAACTTTCACTATTTACTTCCGAACTAACACAAGTGGCAGATTTTGTTAACTATTTTTTACCTACCTTTTTATAAAACAAATAACCGTCAGCAAAGACTTACCTACCGCCGCTGATCGCCATTTTACTTATGTTCTGCCCGCAATCTCTCATTGTTTTTATTAAAGAGCGATAAGGGCATTGTTGCTTAAGGGGTCCCGCACTCAAAACAGACACGCCTCTCCCCGGCCACTAGATAGCCCTATGTGGCAGTGTACAAGTGCCTTTTGGGCTCCAATTCAGGACCCACCCTCCCCACAGATAAGTGCCCTTACGGCCCCTTGTATAGTGTGGGTTCCCACCCATGAGATGGGCACTATGGGACACACCACCCCCTTCCCACAGCCCCTCCTACCCCCTATCACAAATGAAAAGCGCAGCACCCCACCCCGATAAAGAAGAAACAAATACATATATTAAATATAACAAAATGTATTAACAATTTATTAAATATTTTAACATTCTTACAAAATGATACTTTACATTTATATATACATATTGCATAGTACATACGAGAGTAAGGCACAAAATATATTGGGCGGATGCAGTAAAATGATGTTTAGATGAGGCTGTGGCTTCCATATCTCTCACTCAAATGCCATTTATCTCACTCTTCTTTATTCTCTGTAGTGGATTCATTTTTAGAGAAATGTAACATTCTGTACTTTGCATCTCTTCTGTTATTCTATATTCTGCCTCTGTTGCCTGTATTTGCCCTTAGTTCTGTCTTTTTAGTGCTTTAGGGAATGCAGTGATCTCTCCCTTCTCAAGGCATTTTATGAGGTGGCTTCTCATTGTATTCTCATTGTACCTGCAGGTTGGATCTCCATTATCAAGTAATCTCAAATACAATTAGCATGGCATAAAGTCCACAGTCATATTCATTTGGCTGCTGGTGCACATTGAGCTGTCTCGCTGTTCTACTGATCTTGGACCACATCTCTATGCATTCCATGATCTGTTTTTTGATAAGATGCGGTGAGTTTATGGAATTCACACTATCCATAATCTCCACATCGTTTGTTTCTAAAACAGATGCCAACCAGTGTTCTCTCTGATATCCAAATGATGGATCTGGGCAGCTCGTCTGGTCACGGTAAGAACTCTAGATTAGATAGTAAGCAGGTTTGAAGTCCGTCTCCGAACTGCCTTTTCAAGGCAATCTTTGTGCAGTATCTTATTGATATCATCTTCTAGACATCTTCTTCCCTGAAAGGATTTTTTTTGCTTAGTAGAGTAGATATCATCTCAGGAGCCATGTATCATGGTGCCATTCTAGGGATCCTTTGAATCTATAGATGACACTGTGGCTTCAGTGCTTTTTAGAGCTCAGAAATGTTCTACATTTCGGCATCACTTTTTTGATGGTCTGTTTGCTGCCTCTTCTTGCTCTCTTTTTTCCTCTTGTTCTTTTTCTTGGTCTATCTCTAGCAAACATTCTTCCTAGATGAGACTGTAGCTCCCCGTGTAGTATGAAATACTGACTATGTCCAACTGTTTCTGTTGCAAGCCATCATTGCTGTTTCATGTCTATGACATTTAATACTTGCTGTCTCTGATGCTTCTTTCTTTCTGCTTTTCTTCTCTTCTTCTTTCTTCTTTTCTTAAGTCTTTCTTTATCTCCCATGCTCCCTGTCAGTATAACAAATGCAACCATCTCACTAGTTTCTGTTATGCCGTCTCTTGTGTCTCTTCTTTAGGGAACCGTTGACTTTTAGAAGAGTCTGTGGCTGTCTCAGAATGCAGACTATTTCAATATTCCTTGCTGCACAGTCCAGGCCCTATATCTTCTATGGCCAAACTCTCATCTTTAGCATGACTACACCTTTCACAGGTCCCTCAGCCATGCTTGGCCCATCTCAACTTCTCTGTTGTGGGGTCATTACTGTCCTCTTCTTCAAGGGACATTGATGATCATCTGGGCCTGTGGCTCTATCTCTATTTCTGCAAGCTGGCCATGCTCACATTGACTCTTTAAGTGAGACACAACTTTTGTACTTCTCTGAATTCCTGCTGTCTCCCTGTTCTCGTTTTGTGCTGTTACATTCCTCTCTCCTATGTCTGGATTGTCTATAGAAGATACATTTTCAGAGGTCAGCAATATACTTGTCATTCAGCGTCTCTCTTCTCGGTTGGTCTACTTTGCTGTCCTTGTTTGTTTCTTTCTTTGTCTCATTGTTCTTCTTTCTTTTTGCTTTTTTCTTTATTTCTTTGTCTCATGGAAGATATTATCTTTAGATGAGACTGCAGTTCCCATGTCGTCTCTGAAATGCAGACAGTTTTGCTAATATTGCTGCAGTTTTCTTTGCCTGTCTCTTCTATAGGTGTCTTCCATGTCTATCTTTAAGATGCAGACAGTCCTTGATATTATTTTGCTGTTGTTCTTTACCTGTCTCTTCTATAGGGTCTTCCATGTCTATCTTTAAAATGCAGACAGTCTCAATATTATCTGTTGCACAGTCAATGCCTATGTCTTCTCTTGCAAACCTGATCTGTAATGAGACTGGGACAATTCCAACTGGTTTTCACCATTCTCTTGTGTTTGGGCCATTGCTCTGGCTCATCTACAAGGAACACTGAAGTTCTTCTCGGTCTCTGAATTTTTACCATCACTGTTGCAAGATCATCTCTCTTGTCTCTTCTGTATCTATGATGTCTTTTTCTTTCATAGGAAGTGACTGGTCTTCATAAACTTCCATTGAAATGTCAACCCTCTGATATCTGTGTGGTCATTGCTGGTCTCCTTAGTATCTATTTGTGTCTGCTTCTTCTTCTTTGACTTCTTAAATAATGTGCAGATTTCCTTATTGGTAGGCAAGATGTGCAGGCTGCTGATTCATCTGTTTTCCTTCTTCTTAGTCTTTTTAATACTAATACCTATCGACAAGTCTTCACTATTCCACTCTTAAGTCGTGGTCCGTGTTGGATAAACTGGGACTCGCCATAGTTTAGCATAAACTCGCTAACACGAAAATATAAATGATGGCAAAGTTAGTTTTTGATTAATGGATAAATACCAATGGCAAATCACACTTTCCCCCAATAGAGATGTTATTTTTTCCTGTGCATTTTTTCCTGTGGCAGTTGAAGTGAAGACATGAGGAGAAAATAACTCAACCAATCATACCACCAATCACAATAAAGGCACAGAATTTTTTTCTCACGCTCTGAGAAAAGCAGGCTAATGACATGGAATTCATAGGTGAGGGGTGCTGGAAGGCCCTGTCCCAATGTGAACATACATATATGGCTTTTGTTTTCACTTGTTTATCAAACCCATTTAATTGACCAACATCTAAGGGCTATCTAGTTAATAATATTGTAGCAATTTATTGAAACCCTTTTTAAAGATAAAATAAATTATGAAAAATATCCTATTGTTATCTTTCATACCTTAAAGGATAACTTGTTCAAGCCCTATTTCCAAGTCCTCTGTCTGCTTATATTTGATGTAAGCCATGAGAACATACTCGCAGTAGTATGTCATTGGGCTGGACTGATAGGACATACATTCATCCCAGTACGAATCACAAAGACAAAATGTGCCATACACATAGCAACATTAATAAATCCCATTAGGGACCGATGGGATTTACCTAATAAGTCGCATTAGGTTGGGGCCAAAACGACCGCGATCGTATGGCAGATGAACATCCGTGATCAGTCGGAAATGACAGAAAATTCCGTCTGTTGGTATCTCGCTTCCCTTTACTTTAGTAAAGAGACCGATACCATTGGCTCATGTATGTTAGCATGGCAGACCAATCCCCCATCTGCGCATAGCGGTCGGTCGTGTTCTCATGTGTGCGTTCTCTTTGCAATGTTTCTAGGATACAAAAGGCCAAAATGTAAACTAATCCTTAACCACTTTCCTCTCCCCCTTCCAATTAAAGTACAACAATATCAAAAAAATACATACACAAATATTACATGTCCACACTTCCAGCAGATGAATCACTTCCTCACATTTGCAACCGTGCTGCCCTCCTCCTTTAGATATCACACAGGCAAAGATGATGTGCTTAAAGCCCACTCTTCTAGATGAGTAGAAAAGGTTTGTTTGTAGCTGGCCTCCACAGCAGACATCATCATGAGATACGAATGAGATAAGTGGCTTAATATAAAATTTAACTTTTAATAATCCATATTAAAAACATTCATTAACTGGCCCATATATACATACAATCAGGTTGCCAACCACCTGACGCGTTTCGTGCCCTATGGCCACTTCATCCAGAGGAAGTTGGCTACTACACAATCTCTGTGTTCATATAAATAGAATACATACATCAGCAGCTCAGCTGAACATCAGAAAATTAGCATAAACATCAACAGCCGGTAACAACAGAGAGTTGAACATACTTAACCGTAATGTGCTGGAAACATCATACATACAAAAGTGTCTAGATACAAAGTGGTATATATAGTAAAATCATCTTGTAAATAGTAATAAAACAAAGAACCAAACAAAACAGATCATGAATAAGGGCGTATATAAATACATTATGTTACAATAAATGACACTATCAATAATACCTATATTAAATCCATAGTAAACCACATTACCTAAAAAAAACTGATGAAAAAGTTAAATGTAATAGTTAAGGACAGTATCCCCAGTATAATAATAAGTTTTATTATAATCTGAATAGAAAACAAGTATGACTAACAACACATCCATTTAATATCTATGCATAGCTCTATGAAGCTCTACACATAGGTCTTATAAGAACAAGACATCCTCCCAATCATAATTGAGACCAAGAGGCACTCTCGTCTCAAGATCAAAATCCATGTGTCTTCTTTACGATATAATATATCTTTACGACTACCCTGCCTCTCCTAAGGGTCCCCCACTCTATCTATACTTAAAGCTGAAGACATGTTTTTAATTGTTATCTTTATTATTCATTATATGTTTCCTTAGGGCAGATCTTGAATCTTGTGCCCTTATACAAGATAGATTGTTTCCAATCCTGTCCTTAACTTTCTGGTCGTTCAGACCCAACATATGTTTCTTGCAATAGCAAGTTGCTAAATATTAACATAGCAGTCTGACAATTGATATGTTCCCTGATTGGGTATCTCTTTATCTCTTGCCTGAACATACTTTTACCAAGTCCCTTATAGATTGTTAAATGTTTGCAACATTTACATGAATTTGTCCACATTTATATATGTACCCAGATGGCAGAGCCAGTTGGTCTGTTCTGTACCGTCTTTTCTAATTTTGGCTAGGTGCCACCTATTGGCAATAGAACATGATCTTTTATACGTATGTTTGGTTTCTGGGGCAGCAAACTGCTTAATATCGGTCCACGGTGATTATGCCATGTTTTCTTCAAATCGTATATATCTGTTTGGATTGAGCAGTATATGGAGTTATTAAGGAAAGTTTGTTATATTTTTATTGTTATTTTTATCTTATTATTTGTATTGTATCTCCTTTAGAATGTGCCCTTGGTGAGTTGTTCTCCTATTGGCATTTCTACTACCATCCATTGTAGAATACAAGGATGGTTCATCATTCTTAGAGGAATTCGTTTGACATATGGGTTGCTTAAAATAGCCCTATCATATGCTTTTTTAATAGTTTCGAATTTATACCCCGTTCAAGGATCTATCCCACATCTCCATTGCCCTTATCTGGAACTGTCCCACGTGGAACCAAATTCTAGTATCCGCAAAATGGCTGATGGGATAGAGTCCTTGGTAGATTTGGAATGTTGACTCTTATAATGGAGTAAGGTATTTTTAGTGATGTCTTTGCGATATAGGTCTGTACATACTATACCTCTTTACTTTAAATTCAATATCTAAGAATGGTATATTCTGATATTGCTCTCACATGTAAACCTAGGTTAAGTGTATTAGTATTACAATAATCCACAAATTTTAAAGCCTTATTTTTGTACCTCGCCAAATAGAATGAGATCATCTATTAGCTATAATATTTTGATGATATTATTTTTGAATGGATTATTTCCCGATATATATAGAGGTGCTCCCACCACCCCATGATACAAATTAGTCATACGAGGGCGAAAATTTCGCCCCATAGCTGCCCCACACGACGTGAAGGAAGAATTTTTCCTCTAAATTCCAAAAGTTATGTGATAAAGATATTCCAAACATAAGAATGTATTCAATTGGTCGTATGGGAACTCCGATAGTAACTTAAGCCCAAAATTCAATGGCCTTAATCCCCTGTTCATGGGAATGGATGAATATAGACTGGATACATCATAGTCATCCATAAAAATCTTGACCATTCAAGACCTCGTAATTTACCAATACAGTCTCCAGTATCTTTCACATACTGTTAATTTTTGGACCATAGGAACAGAAAAGTGTCATGTATTCTGACAAAGGTTCATTAATTGATCCTATCCCCGTTATAAAAGGTCTTCCCTGGGATTATAAAGATTTTTATGTACTTTTGGTAAGAAATGGTAATGGGGGTTACTGGTGTTTGAAACCAATAAATATTCATGTTCAACGTTGTAAGTAACCCCTACTCTTTACCTTTATCCAGAATCCCTTTCAAAACCTTGTAATATTGAGGGGTTGGATTTTTAGTTAATCTGGAGTATGTTTGTATATCAACCGTTGTCTTTCAGATTCTTTAATATAATAAGATCTGTCCATTCATAAACAAAACCCACCTTTGTCTGATTGTTTAATAACAAATCCTCTTTGGAAGCCAAAGATTGTAAGGCTAATTTCATTCTATGAGGTAAGTTATCATAATATTGCCCTTACAGTAATTGGACTGGGCCTTGCGATACAATGTAATAAGATCTCTTTCGTATTTTTTGAAAATGTTGGATATACTGAGCCCTACTCTGTAATGGAAAAAATTTTTGATGGTTTTTTTAAGATTAGTATGAATAAATTCAGAATTCTCAGTAGAATTGTTGTTAATCAACTCGCCAATCATGTATTGTTCCTCCAACACACAATCTGGTAAAGATAATGTATCAGATACCCAGCAGAAATCGTGACCCTGTTCAGAGTCTACAATAGCATCAAGTATTGATTATAATGGAATATAAGAGACACAATAAACATGTCTTCAGCTTTCAGGTATAGATAGAGTGGGGACCTTAGGAGAGGAGGTAGTCGTAAAGATATTATATCGTAAAGAAGCACAATGGATTTTTTTGATCTTGATACGAGAGTGCCTCTTGTCTCAATTATGATTGGGAGGTGTCTTGTTTCTTATAAGAGCCTATGTGTTGAGCTTTTCATAGAGCTATGCATTAGATATTAAATGGATGTGTTGTTAGTCATCCTTGTTTTCTATTCAGAATTAATAAGCTTATCTACTGGGATACTTTACTTAACTATTTACATCTTAACTTTCTTTCTCCATCAGTTTTTTAGTGTAATGTGGTTTACTATGGATTTAATATAGGTATTATTGGATATGTTCATTTATTGTAACATAATGTATTTATATACGCCCTTATTCATATGATCTGTTTTGTTTGGTTTTCTTTGTTTTTTATTACTATTTACAAAGATGATTTTAACTATATATACTACCACTTTGTAGTCTAGACACTTTTTGTATGTATGATGTTTCCAGCACTTTAACGGGTTAATATGTTCACCTCTGTTGATTACCTGGCTTGTTGATGTTTATGCATTTTTCTGATGTGACATGCTGATGCTTCTTATCATTGATATCTATTTAAACATGAGATGTGTAGTAGCCAACTTCCTCTGATGAAGTGTCCATAGGGCACGAAACGCGTCAGGTGGTTTGGCAACCTGATTGTATGTTATTTGGTGCCAGTTAATGAATGTTTTTTAATAGGATTATTAAAAAGTTAAATTTTATATTAAGCCACTTATCTCATTCGTATCTCCTGATTTTGATGTCCTGCTTGGTGGGCCAGCCCGCTACAAACAAACCTTTTCTACACTCTGCTACGGATCCAATCACCTGAGGCTGTTCTTCGTCCCCTGATGGTAGCTTGGCCACCAGTCTGTTTTGTTACTACGGAGCAGGGTGGAGTCCCAGCAGCCTACAATGTTAACTGCCAGTTTGGAAACCACCTTCTAGATGCCCGGGCTATGGTTAATGTAACACTTGTCATTGGCTAGGGAATGTCTTGTTACAATATAGTCAAAGCACCTTTAAAAGGATCGCACACCATTTGAAGTGAAGAAAATTTATTGAACCATCAACAAAACACACGCACAAATGTTTTGTGGGGCTCCTCCCCCTTCATATCAGGAGCACCTGCTTTGAATGGTTCAATACATTTTCTTTCCATTTTCATGTGTGCGATCCTTTTAAAATTGCTTTGTGACATATTGGATACTTTAACACCTTTAGGGGTAAGTCTTGGAATGTACCCTGTGCTCTTGGAGGGGCTGGGACATTTCTTGTTCCATTGTCCTGTTACATCTCGCTCCGATGAAAAAACTTCTCTCCTCCTCCTCTGCCGTCAAACAATAACTTGAAATGTTCTGTTGCTAGGCTACCAACCTACATATCAAGCTTGGTGATTGATGGTGGGTAGAAACTTGTTTGTCCTCCTAGTGCAGCTTTTAGTGACAGTTTAGAGGCCGACAGAATCATACAGCCCCTTCACAGCATGGCTAAGCACATCTTTTTAATGGCCAGGCCCTGGTCTGAGAGGGGGGGGGGGGTGAGCCCAGACCTGGATCATGAGCCAAACTCCAATCCATTTGTACAGTAGATTTACGCAAACCACTAGGGTAATACAAAATCTGGCCCAACGTCTTTACCAACTATTGCAGGGGTGTCAAACTCAATCATCTAAGTGGCCAAAATCAAATGGACAAGTGATGGCCAATTTTTTTTATTAAGCTACTTAGCAGGTGCAGTATTGGGACTGTCACGCTTGTGCATAGTGCTGGATCTCGGCAAGTAAAGGTTGTGAAACACACAGTTTTAGACTGGGTTCTCTGCTGATTATATGCTAATGTGAATCGTCCACCTTACTCTTTTGGCGCAGTAATGGAAAGGCCGACTTCAATGTTGGTATAGTGTATCTCAATAAGGGCAATATCTTGTAATCCCTAGGTATTCGGTTATGTACAACAGCAGCCGTAAATGTACGGGTGTGATCATACATTTATGCCGTATGTTTGTTAATGTACAAACGTTCTGTCGTAGAATACCATGTAGTAGTAAAATGCTGCAATGGTATTCTATGGCGGAAAGTAAATCTAAAAACGCTGTCGTAGATTTACGACGAACATTTACGATCACTATCGTAAATTAACAATTGTTAAAGGCGCTAAAAAGTGATACCGTGCCTTTATATAAATATTGCCCTGTGTGTTATATAAATACAATGCTTCAGAAAAAGGTGTCAATCACCTTAACATTCAGTATACTAAGTGTGGCCATATACATTAGAGATTGCCCACAAATAACACAGGATCAGAGGGATCAGAATGTGCAAGGTGTGGGGATGGATAAGAAATTTCCATCGGCCAGTACCAGCTCTCTTACTATAGGATATTAGACGTCACCGAGGAGTTCCGTGACAATATAGACTTTACCGCTTTACCGCTCTCACAGTGAAAAATCCTTTCCGACATGTTCTATTGGATTCTCAGGTTAGGCTCACTATGACAGCCAACAGTGAAACGATAGATTTTCTGGATCTACGTATTCAAGGATAAGGAAGTGGGGATCCACTCTGTTCTCTAAACCGACCAATCGAAACCCTAATGCATGCTAACAGCTTTTTTCCGGTTACACAGAAAAAAGGCATTATCTTTTCTCAATGTTTAAGAGTTCTAAGAAATAACTCTAACCCTGAGCTAGCCCAGATGCAATTGTTGGAACTGCATGATAAGTTTCCTCTATATACACTATAGAAGATCCAAGTACAGATATCATAGAGTATAGTAGCAATAATGGTATAAAAGATTCAAGTGCACTTTGGTTAACCGAGGATAAGGTACAGAAAGAACTAAAGAAGGTTAATATTAATAAATCTCCTGGACCGGATAAAATACATCCTCGGGTACTTAAGGAGCTGAGTTCAGTTTTATATAGGCCATTGTTTCTTATTTTTGCTGATTCCCTCATGTCCGGTGGTGTGCCTCTGGATTGGAAAAAGGCTGATGTTATTCCAATATTCAAAAAGGGTAGTCGTTCACAGCCGGGTAATTACAGGCCTGTAAGTTTAACTTCAGTGGTGGGGAAGATCCTGGAAAGTTTAATAAGGGAGCATGTTCTAGAGTATGTTTCAAGGACTGACATTATAAGTAGTAACCAGCATTGATTTAGGAGGAATAGATCTTGTCAAACTAACTTGCTTGGCTTTTATGAGGAAGTAAGTAGAAATTTAGACTCTGGAATAGCAGTAGATGTAGTTTACATGGATTTTGCAAAGGCTTTTGATACAGTCCCCCATAGGCGACTAATGTATAAGCTAAGGTCAGTTGGTCTGGGGAGTCACATTTGTACATGGATAGAAAATTGGTTAATGAATAGTATGCGGAGAGTAGTTGTTAATGGGGCTTCATCATTATGGACTAAAGTGCTAAGTGGGCTGCCACAGGGTTCTGTGCTGGGGCCGCTTCTATTTAATCTATTTATTAATGATTTGGAAGTGGGTATTGTCAGCAAGGTTTCTGTGTTTGCTGACGACACAAAACTTTGTCGACCATTAAAAACTTCAGAGGATGTGCAATCGTTGCAAGGGGATCTAGATAGATTGTCACATTGGGCTGCTAAGTGGCAGATGAAATTCAATGTTGATAAATGTAAGGTGATGCATTTTGGACTTAAAAATCCTCGTGCTGCTTATACTATAAATGGCTCTGTGTTAAGTGAATCCCTGTTGGAAAGGGATCTTGGAGTTTTGGTGGATAACAAACTTAAAGGTAGCAAGCAGTGCCAGGCGGCAACAGCCAGAGCCAGCATGGTATTGTCTTGTATAAAGAGAGGTATGGATTCAAGGGAGGAAAATGTAATTCTCCCTCTTTACAAAGCATTGGTAAGGCCTCATTTGGAATATGCAGTGCAATTTTGGAATCCTGTGTACAAAAAGGACATCTTTGAAATGGAAAGGGTTCAGAGGAGGGCAACTAAATTAATAAGGGGATTGGGGGAGCTTGAATATGAAGAGAGACTGGAAAAGTTACAATTATGTATGCTGGAGAAAAGGCACTTGCATGGGGATATGATTATTGTGTATAAATACATTAATGGGCCATACAATAAACTATCTGGGGCATTGTTCACCAATAGAACATGTCAGAGGACACACAGACATCCCTTAAGACTTAAAGAAAAAAGGTTTAGGCTTCAAGCTCGGAAAGGGTTTTTCACTGTGAGAACGGTAAAGCTATGGAACTGTCTTCCAGTGGACGTTGTTATGGCAGGTTCATTGGTCATTTTCAAAATAAAGCTGGATGAGTTTCTGCAAACAAGGAATGTTACAAGTTACTGGTATTGATACATAAAGTTGAGTTGATCCAGGGAAATTTCCGATTGCCACTTGGAGTCAGGAAGGAATTTTTTTCCCCTTCATAAATTTGGTGGGGGGGTTTTGCCTTCCTTTGGATCAACAGTTAGGCAGGAAATGAGGATATTGCTAGATGGGTTGAACTGGATGGACGTATGTCTTTATTCAACCTCAAATACTATACTATACTATACTATACTACTAAATCGATAGGGCTGTGAACCAGTGGCAAAGCCCCATACCTTTGAATGGGAGTGATAACGGGGAACCCAAAAATAAAGCTATACCATTTGTTAGCATGTATTCCCCTTTCAGCAAACAACTTAAAAATGCTTAAGACCAGATGGGAAATTTTACAGAGATAAAAATCTCCCCTTCCAACAACTTACCCGCTATTTCCTACAAACGTGGTAGAAATCTCTGCAATATTCTGGTACGTACGGATCTTAGGGAGAATGACCACCATAACCAGGACCTGGATGACTACAACCAAAAGGATTTTTCAAATGTTCCAACTGTCTGGCGTGTAGAAATGCTCTCACTGGACCGAATTCTCCACACACCTCAAACGGGATAGGATCAAAATCAAACAGCGTCTCACCTGCTTAAGCCAATATGTGATCTTTCATAGTCTGCCCGTGTGGCAAATACTACATAGGCAAGACTACTACAACATTGAGGGAAAGATTGGCAAACCACAGACAGCAATTCGCATGCCATTGCACCTAAATCAACCTCCGACAAAGAGAATACCTTGGAGTGAATGTGAAAAATATGGAGAGCAATCAGTAGCTCGACATTTCAGAAACATGAAACATACCTTGGCCATGATGAAGTGGATGGCTATTGACTTTCAACCTCCCATAGAAGGCACAGATAGAAATAGAGCCCTTCTCCAGCGGGAAATACGTTGGATAAAAAAATTTAATACAATGACTCCAATAGGACTTAATGAACAGTTGGCCCTATCTTGCTATCTATGATTTATAGTGTAAATTTATGGCCCCGTCCCTCCCGTGGAAATAGGTGGTCTCTTCCCCTAGTATATAGTAGAATGATGTTCCTTATCCGTGGACCAACTTAGTCTGTTGGTAACTCTTGCCCCTATTACTAGTATACCCCCTACAAAATTGGACCCATGTTGTTATATTGTAATATTTTACCGATTTGCTCTAGTTCATATTTCCCTTTTGTCTGTTGTCCAGGGGTATATCCCCTCTCCTGGTCTTATGGTCCCAGTTATTTAAGTAAGATATGTTTTTATCTGTATTTATAGCACTAGTGACACTTATCTCTGCTTGCTTGCACACTTTTTGTCATGCACTTTAGCTTATGGCTTATCTCTCTGGTGTGAGTAGCCTTTGGTTCTTTCACACTTGGTGCCAGTGGTGGCCTTCTTTTGACTCTCATTCTGTGTGGGTACCTGTTTTATACTACACCACGCTTTCTGTTTTGAATTCCCGACACTGATAGGGATCTGGTTGCTGTTCGTTTGCTTTAGGGGCGTTCCCTTCGCTATTATTCACTTCTCAGCACGTATGGGGAGGGTGTGTTAGGGGTGGGGGGTGGGAGGAGCCTTGTCTCTTTTTAAACCTGTGTGTTTGCCGTGGTCTGTAACCCTGAGGGCGGCCCGATGGTATAGGCTGAAACGCGTAGATACCAAGACTTCTATGATGTGTTTTAAATGGTTTACTTAAGCCCGTGGAGTGCTCCGGTTCGTTATTTTCTATACTATCCTTACACGGAAACACCCAGCATTCAATGTGTATGGATGCGGTGGATCATCCTATACATATTATAGGTCTTTCAGAACGTATAAAGTTCTTTATTTACAAAAAACGTATATTGGCAACATTTTGGTTCAGCGCCATGACCTTTCACAAGCCACTTGAGGCACTGGACCGAAAACGTTGGCATATATTTTTTGAATAAAGCACTTTATACATTCGGAAAGACCCATGGTGTCACTGAACCTTTCTTTTTTTTAATATTGATTATCAGGATCACCAGGGCAATTGAGGGAGTTAAAGCTGTGTGCCTGCGCTACTTGGTATAACAACATATTTGCGGAAGTGCAACTGATCTGGTCATACAAGCATGTTGAATGCAAAAGTTTGCTAATCATAATTAAAGTAAAAGAGGTTAGAAGTTAGGACCGTTCAGACTGGGGTTACCTTGACATGGTGGGAAGGCTTTTCATTCATGTGGCCAAAGTAATAAATACTAAAACCCCTTTGTTTATAATGTATGCCAGTGTGCAGAAAACATGTTATTGTATGGGGCCTAGGAATGTGCATCTTTTTTGTTTGTGTGTGTGTGTGTGAGTGAATATATATATATATATAGTTATGTATTAAGGGGTTTTTTTTGATAAAAAAAAATATATATTTTCTATGTAATACTATACTTTTAATTTATTTGTCCTAAACACACAACACATTATATATATGTGTGTATCAAACACAGATGTGGTGGGAAAAGCAACATGCACACACAGATTTTTTTTGAAAAAATAAAACAACAATTTATTAACCAATTTTTACATATGGTCTTGCGGACCCTTCGGGAGACATAAAATAGTGGCTCTGTGCATCCCTTACACTGTGTCCACTCTGTGGTCCTCTACTATAGCAGGCTGCAGATATGGGTAGGTATCTACAGGCTGATGAACAGGTAGAAAGACCCTTCCTTGTCTCTCACATAATTGTGCAGAACACATGTAGCTTTCATCACATTATGTCTTGACTGGGGCATCTGAATGTACGTGTGGAAGGACCCTTCACTTGTTGGCCAAGATTTCAAATGAGGTGATTCCGCAGCACTATAGAGAAGTGCTTCTTGTAGTTGAAGTAACGACTGCTACTGTAGGGAGGCATAACCATCCTTATATGCTTCCCATCGATTGTGCCTTCACAGTTGGGGAACTATAGCCTTTGCCAATACTGCTGACTGATCTCCTCCCACTTGTCCTTGTTGGGAAATGCCATTTGGAGAGGCTGCAACTTCTGCCAAAGTAGTCGACAAGTGTGATGGACAATCCTCTGGATAGTTGTCTTGTACATCCTGAAGTCAAGGTGAAGAATCTTGAAAGACTGTCCTGTAGCCAGAAATCTGTACAAAAAAGGTGGTAATGTTTAAAAAACAAAACAAAAAACCCTTTTACAGCCTTTTTCTTTACCAGCAATTGGTCCAACCCTCTTCCCTACCAGCCTTCCTCCCATCCTTCTTCACTATAATCACCCTCTTCCCTACAAGCCTTGCTCCCAACCTTTTCCATACCACCTTTTCTCCCATCCTCTTCCCTACCAGCCTTTCTCCCAACTTTCTTCACTACAATCCTTACCTACCACCCTCTTTCCTACCAGCCTTGCTCCACCCTCTTCCCTACCAGCCTTCCTCCCAACTTTCTTCACTACAGTCCTTTCCTACCACCCTCTTCCCTACCAGAATTCTCCACCCTCTTCAGTACCAGCCTTTATCCCAACTTCTTCCCTACCAGACTTCCTCCCAACCTTCTTAACAACAATCCTTTCCTCCCACCCTCCTTCCTACCAGCCCTGCCCCCACGCCTTCCCTACCAGCCTAGCTCCCAACATTCCTCCTCAATATCATTCAATACAACTTAGTATTACTATACTATATTTGAGGTCCAAGTCCAACCCATCTAGCAATATCCTCATTTCCTGCCTAACTGTTGATCCAGAGGAAGGCCAAAAAAAAGCACCAAATTTATGAAGGGGAAAAAAATTCCTTCCTGACTCCAAGTGGCAATCGGAAATTTTCCTGGATCAACTCTACTTTATGTATCAATTCCAGTAACTTGCAACTTGCAACATTCCTTGTTTGCAGAAACTCATCCAGCTTTTTTTTTAAACTGACCAATGAACCTGCCATAACAACGTCCACTGGAAGACAGTTCCATAGCTTTACCGTTCTCACAGTGAAAAACCCTTTCCGAACTTGAAGCCTTGAAAACCCTTTTTTCTTCAAGTCTTAAAGGATGGCCACGTGTCCTCTGACATGTTCTATTGGTGAACAATGCCCCAGATAGTTTATTGTATTTATACACAGTAATCATATCCCCACGCAAGTGCCTTTTCTCCAGCGTACATAATTGTAACCTTTCCACTCTCTCTTCATATTCAAGCTCCCCCAATCCCCTTATTAATTTAGTTGCCTTTCTCTGAACCCTTTCCATTTTAAAGATGTCCTTTTTGTACATAGGATTCCATTTAATTTATATAAATTATTTCTTGTATATACATACCGCAGGGTGATCAGCAGCCTTTCATTTGGTGTGATAAACTTCTGAAACGTGGTATCTTTCTTCTGCAGGACATCTTTTATGAGCTCCAACAAATCATCAAGGTGCAAAAATTTTAAATAAAATACAAATATTAATAAATATCAGTGCACAATATAGTAGATAATGTACCCCCAATTGTAAATTATAGGGATATTAGATGCTACAGAGAAGTTCTTTATACATATAAAACCACGAGGCCGCAGGCCTTTAAAAAGGGCCCGGAACTCTGAGGTGACATCTTATATCCATGTATTTAGATGCATTACTTTACATAATTTATCCCCTCTCCCCATTAATTTTAAGGCCCCCCACACACACAGAGATACAAACTGTACCTATCCCCCCCACACAGAGATACAAACTGCCACCCTCCCCCCACCACACACACACAGATAAAAACAGTCTCACACACACACCACAGATCCAATCTTTGTTCCTCACTTTCTATGCATCCAACTCTCCGGTTCGCCCTTTCTCCCGCCCACCCGGCACAGTAATTCAGTTCTCCTCTCTTGCATGATCACCTCTTTTAGATGCAGGAATGCAGCAGCCAGCAGACGGTGTACAGAAAAAATTTCTCTAGGCCCTGACGTCCTCTCAACAGAGTATCAACCCAGAATCTTCTGGTAATCCTTCTGTAGTCCATCATAGCAGCTATAAGGATCAAAGCCAACATCTCCAGAATCTCAAAGATAAAATCATCTTGCAGAAACATTTTGAAGAATAGTATAGCACTAGTCTAACCACACAGCAAAACACAACTGCTCTTTTCAAAACACACACAGGAACGCACACGGAGCGGGAACAAATACACTCACACAGACTGGAACACAAAACGCATTGTTCCCAACACACTCAATACGGACTACGCAACGCAACGCATATAGTGGGACCTCTCCCTTAGCGCTAGTAATAAAACCAGAGATAACCGGCAGTGGAAAGTCATAACCACTGTTTAACCTATTGCCACTTATTTCCTTATTATAAAGTAGCGATAAGGGCATTGTTGCTTAAGGTGTCCTGAAGCTGAAAACCAGGACCCTCCTCCCCGACACTGATAAACGCCTATGTGGCAGTGACAAGTGCTTTTTGGGGTTTAAGAGGTTCTGTAGCTCAAAACCGCAGCTCAAAAAAGGCCCCCATTGGCTCTAAAAAGAGGCCTTATTAGTACCGGGGGGTTCCCTGTTTCACACTGCAGGACCCCTTAAGCACCAAAAGGAACTTGTCAGTGCCACAAGGGCACTTGTAATTCTAGGGGAAGGGGATCCAGTTTTGAGCTGCGGGACACCCTAATGCCCCAAAAAGCTCTTTTATTGGCCCCTGGTAGGGTGTGGGGTGCCTTCCTGTGGAGGTGGGGGAAACCCCCCTGCTAGTGTGCACCCTCCATGGGGATGGCACTACTGGGACACGCATCCCCCTTCCAAGCAGCCACTCTCACTCTACCTCATAAATTAAAAGTGCCATGCCGCACCACCCCCTAAAGAAGAAGCAAATACATATATTAAATATAAAAAAGTATAAAAACTATATTACGATCGCCCATATAATACCATTGCAGTGTTTTGGTACAGCATGGTATTTTATGCACAAACTTTCGCATATTTACTTCCGGAACTATACACAAGTTGGCGATATTGTGGGTAACTATTTACCTACCTGTTATAAAACAAATAACCGGCAGCAAAGACATTGAAAATTTATTGAACCATCAACAAAACACGCACAATGTTTTGGGGGGGTCCTCCCCCTTCATCAGGAGCACCTGTTGATGGTTCAATAAATTTTCATCTTTCATCAGGGCCAAAACCTTTCCAATGGACTAGATACTGGAGAGATCTTCTAAAGAACCTAGAGTCCAGAACTTTTTCAACCTCAAATTCTTGTTGCCCGTCAACAGAAATTGGAGTGGGAGGCTGAAGGGGGATAGAATATTGATTCGAGATTACTGGTTTAATGAGGGAAATATGGGACACATTAGGGATCCACATGTTGGGAGGGAGTTGAAGACGAACAGCAGCAGAACCAATTAGTTCCAGAACAGAAAAAGGACCAATAAATTTGCATCACAATTTAGCAGAGGGAAGTTGATTTAAGGTATAGAGTTGTAATGAGGGTCCCTTGACGTTTTTTAACCCATAGGTCCAGGAATTCAATTGAATCTCTGGAAATATGGTGGGTGAGGGAGATGTTGAAAATGTCATCTATGTATCTGTGCCACACCTCCACACGTGAGGTGTGGCACTGATACTCTTCCGAAAATACCACCACCCTCTCCCACCATTCCAGAAACAGATTTGTGTAGGACGGGGCACATTTTGCCCACATCGCTACCCCTCTAGTCTGAATATATTTATTGTCAGTAGTTGTTATAGAGTACAGAAGTGAAAAAATTAATGCATGTCTGTCTGCCTGGCTGATCTCTTCCATATCCAAAAAATACTTCACTGCTCTCTTACCTATTTCATGTCCGATGCTAGTGTATAGGGACGTCCAAACTGAACTTGACCATGTTGAAATATTGACTGTAGTTCTGATCAATTAAATTTCCCTTTTAAAAGCCAGGTTCGGGATAAAACTATATAATATTCCTTGCTCCACCGTGTTTTTCACAAAATTCTTTAACTATTTATTTAATGACTGGAACTCATAGAATTATTTAGGGCAAACATGGGCTGAGGAATGTTTGTATATTTCAAAAAACTTATTTAGATCTGGTAAACTAGGTAAGATTTCATTTGAAAACGTGACTAGCACAGGACTAGGTATTTTTAAGAAAAATTTGAATGATGGACAGATTATTATGTAAATTTGCTCATGGATTGATGTTAGTAAGGTACAGACAAAAGGTTAAATTGGTAAAAAAAAAGTCACTCTAATTTCACCTGCAGCAGCAGGTGGATACTTAAGTACCAATTCTTTTTTTAATTATGGCAGTTTGGCATATCCTTGTTTTCTTTTTAAAATCCTACTGGTCTGGTTAATTGTCTGAAACTGCCAAATAATCTTGATTTACTCTCCTGGATTAAAGCATATCCCAAAACTGCAGTGTACACTAAGAGATTCACCCTCCGATAGCTGTTGTTTCTGTTGCGAAACAGTTTAAGAGTAGTTTGGAAGAAAAACATTATTTTAAAAAGTATCTGTAGATAGAGAGTAGGGCAGAGGGCATGGGATTCTTACTAGTGTGAAGGAATTGTTTTCATAATAGGAACTTGGGCTCATGGTTTTAAAATGTTAAATAATAGTAAAGTATAGTATTTAAGGTTGAATAAAGACATATATCCATCCAGTCCAACTCAAACAAAAAAGAAACCCACCAAATTTCTGAAGGGGAAAAAAATTCTTTCCTGACTCCAAGTGACAATCGGAAATTTCCCTGGATCAACTCTACTTTATGAATCAAAACCAGTAACTTGCAACATTCGTGGTTTGCAGAAACTTATCCTGCTTTTTTTTAAAACTGACCAATGAACCTGCCAAAACAAAGTCCACTGTAAGACAGTTTGATAGCTTTACCGTTCTCACAGTGAAAAACCCTTTCCGAACTTGAAGTCTAAACCTTTTTTCTTCAAGTCTTAAGGGATGTCTGTGTGTCCTCTGACATGTTCTATTGGTGAACAATGCCCCAGATAGTTTATTGTATGGCCCGTTAATGTATTTATACACAATAATCATATCCCCATGCAAGCGCCTTTTCTCCAGCATACATAATTGTAACTTTTCCAGTCTCTCATATTCAAGCTCCTCCAATCCCCTTATTAATTTAGTTGCCCTTCTCTGAACCCTTTCCATTTCAAAGATGTCCTTATTGTACACAGGATTCCAAAATTGCACTCCATATTCCAAATGAGACCTTACCAATGCTTTGTAAAGAGGGAGAATAACATTTTCCTCCCTTGAATCCATACCTCTCTTTATACAAGACAATACCATGCTGGCTCTGGCTGTTGCCGCCTGGCACTACTTGCTTCCTTTATGTTTGTTATCCACTAAAACTCCAAGATCCCTTTCCAACAGAGATTTACTTAACACAGAGCCATTTATAGTATAAGCAGCACAAGGATTTTTAAGTCCAAAATGCATCACCTTACTTTTATCAACATTGAATCTCATCTGCCACTTAGCAGCCCAGTGTGACAATCTATCTAGATCCCTCTGCAACGATTGCACATCCTCTGAAGTTTTTAATGGTCGACAAAGTTTTGTGTCGTCAGCAAACACAGAAACCTTGCTGACAATACCCACTTAAAAATCATTAATAAATAGATTAAATAGAAGCGGCCCCAACACAGAACCCTGTGGCACCCCACTTAGCAGCTTATGGGTTGACATGTCCCATTATGTTGAAGTATGTATAGATAATGGTTTAAATTTATTAATGCGTCTTGCATCCGTTTTCAAATTTTCAAAATGTTCGATTTTTGAAAATCGTGTATTTTCGATTTTCGAAAATTGTCTATTTTCGAAAATCGTCTACTTTCAATTTTCAAAAATCGTCTACTTTTCGATTTTTGAAAATCGGCTACTTTTCGAATTGTAGTCAGAGGAAGCATAATGCAATGAGGCCCTAAGGCAACTGAGTACTGGGGCAGTTCCAGAAAATAAACATCAACCATAGTTGATCAGATAATTGTTAACCTTATGCTGTGTCTCTGCACGTCATAACATTAGGTCACATGACATCAGTAATTGGTCACATGACAAAGGTAAATAACACTAGGTCACTTGACAACAACAATTGTTCACATGACATCAGGAGTGGGCGGTCTGGGGGCGTGGTGCACAAAAAGGGGGAGTGACAGGGAGGAGATTCAGGATTCAGGACTGGGGTGGTCTCTCAGGAGCGCGGGAGACCACCCCAATTCGAGGGAGACTCCCGGAAGATCCGGGAGGGGTGGGATACCTGCATCAGTAATAAGTCAGATGACAGTAAATAACATTAGGTCACTTGACATCAGTAATTAGGTAACGCAGAAGAAAGCTACACTTTATCTCCCACAGAGTAAGATAGAGGTTCTCTTTGTCTCCTGTCAGCAGTGTTTTTTGTGCCAGAGTGGATTTTTGAAGGCAAATTTCAGTAGAGTGCCGAATAACCGACATTTGGGCCACAGAGTCATCAGCAGCAGGAACCTGAGTACAAAGGAAATCCTGAGGAAAACATCTTGGATTAGTGCCGAAGACACATAAAAAAGATTTTCCAGAAGAGGCATGAGTGGCATTGTTATGGGCAAATTCAGCCCAGTGCAGGTGTTCAGACCAATCATCTTGGATATAGGAAATATAACACCTGAGGTACTATTCTAGAGACTTTATGTGTGTTATGCCCCATTGGACTGTGGGTGATAAGCAGAAGAAAATTGTAGTAGTTGTTATAGAGTACAGAAGTGACAAAATTAATGCATGTCTGTCTGCCTGGCTGATCTCTTCCATATCCAAAAAATAATTCACTGCTGTCTTACCTATTTCATGTCCGATGCTAGTGTATAGGGACTCCACATCAAGGGTGATGAGTAAATATTCATCTTCAACCAGCATGTTCTGTATTTTGGTAATGAAGTCTCCTGAATCCCATATGTATGAATCTAAAGATAAGACATGTGGTTGTAAATATGTGGTTGTAAGTAATGTACATGATGGTTCATTTAAACCCCCAATTCCCGATACAATTGGTCTACATGGAGGCATATCCATGTTTTTGTGAACCTTCGGCAACATGTAGAACATGGGCGTTATCGGTTTCTCCACTAGTAAAAATTCACATTCTTTGTTCGTAATGACTCACTCACATCTTTCACTAAACCAATGAGACGTTTCTTTATCACACATATAACAAACAGAATTCTAGTGCACAAACAATTCTAATTGCATATTGGCTACCTCCATAAGGTTACCACTACAAACAGTCTGCTAAACCCTGGATAAATACAAGCAATTAGTTCAATAAGTTGGCCAAATTATTTTAAGCCCAGTCACCACGTCAAGGTTGCTTTCTTTACCTGGGTCCTAACCTACTGGTACTTGCCTTTTTGGCTACATGGGCTGACAGCTTCTCCTGTGTGGCTTGGATGCTTGAAGCTGACGCTCTAGTTTAAAGTACTTTGCTCAAACGAGCACATGACCTAACTCTGGGTGGAGTACAATTTCCCAGAAGGCTTGGTCAAACCTTCAATGTAACACACAATATATAGAAAATTGGGCTGTTGTCCATCCATATTAAAGTGCAACTTGAGACCAAAAATATACTACATACAAGAAACAGAATTTTAGTGCACAAACAATTCTAATTGCATATTGGCTTCCTCCATAAGGTTGCTACTACAAACATTCTGCAAAACCCTGGATAAATAAAAGCAATTAGTTCAATGAGTTGGCCAAATTATTTTAAGCCAAGTCACCACGTCAAGGTTGCTTTCTTTATCGCCTATAGGAAGGCATGATTCTTGTAAAGCACATCTTTTTAATGGCCAGGCCCTGGTCTGAGAGGGGCGGGGATGAGCCCAGACCTGGATCACGAGCCCAACTCCAATCCATTTGTACAGCTATCGTAAATTAACGATTGTTAAAGGCGCTAAAAAGTGATACCGTGCCTTTATATAAATATTGCCCTGAGTGTTATATAAATACAATGCTTCAGAAAAAGGTGTCAATCACCTTAACATTCAGTATACTAAATGTGGCCATATACATTAGAGATTGCCCACAAATAACACCGGATCAGATGGGATCAGAATGCACAAGGTGTGGGGATGGATAAGAAATTTCCATCGGACAGTACCAGCTCTCTTACTATAGGATATTAGACGTCACCGAGGAGTTCCATGACCATATAGACTTTACCGCTTTAACGTTCTCACAGTGAAAAACCCTTTCCGAACTTGAAGCCTAAACTTCTTTTCTTCAATTCTTCAGGGATGTCCGCGTGTCCTCTGACATGTTCTGTTGGTGAATAATGCCCATGCAAGCGCCTTTTCTCTAGTGTACATAGTTGTAACTTTTCCAATCTCTCTTTATATTCAAACTCTCCCAATCCCCTTGTAATCTTTGAGAAATAACAAATTCTTGTCTGTCATCTTTAAAGATCTTTGCTGCGTGTACCCAGCTTAAGATGCTGTAATTTCTGTAAATCAAAATTGTCCCCAGGGTTCTGTGTGCATCATTTGGTGTCTGCCCCATTGAAGGAATTGTCCAAATGATGTGTTAGGTGGCCATATATTACAAAAGGTTATTGCGATAGTAATTGGGATTGTAAACCAAGCGATATTTTGATAGACAGATATACAATGTTCATCTTACTTAGATTTACCATACATATTGTTTGACATTTAATTTGTTTGCCAAATAATATCTAATGTCGTCTATTATGAGGTTACATTACATTTACATTTAATCGGAGCTTCAGAAAATACTACGATCATTTAACCAATTGACTTAAAAAAAGGCTTTCACTATTGTAACTACAATTGATATTACGATGTAATGTCGGCATAATAAGTAAAACATACAATTTTTGGGCAATCAATGGAAATGTCTACTTGCATGTTGGATTGATAGTAATATCAGCCCAGTGTATAAGTTATTAAAAGGCAGATTGAGTATCCTACTGCATAGGATAAAAAAGTCAGTTAGGGACAAACATCATCATCCAATTTCTTTTAATGAATTAAAAATATTGCATAATATACGTCACTAGTTTATATGCGGCTATGTAGAGCACATCTAAACTAATTACAGATCAGCCTGCACTTACTGAAATATTTCATTTTTATGGGATAGAATTGTCATAATATTACTTATTTCCATTTCTACAATATATTCAGTACATTTTTATATTTGCATTTCTAGATTCCCCACCATTTTCTTTAAAAGCTGCATATAGAATTTACAAATGATTTTTTTTTTTTTTAAATCCCCTCCTAGAGGAGGTGTTTTATTAAAGCAATAAAGAAACATATTTGATCATACAGAGTAACATTTTGTTGTAATTTTTGACAATGAATCTCGAAAGACATTTTTTCAGGCGTCTTCTAACTGCTTCCATCGTGTTAAAGACAGTAAATTCTCATAAATTATATACATTCTACTGGGTTGTTTGAGACCTTGGGTTGGTAGGTGGCCATTTTGGCTTCTTCTCCCTGCCCTTTACAATCAGAGTCGACATTGGGAAACATACATAGAAGATTAATTGATCCTACTAATTTCCAGTCTGTTGTGTTGTTTAGCAGTGGGGCTTGAGAAGTATTACTTCATACTTCGTCTGGCTATTTCCGTCATATTGGAGACAGTATGTTTGCATACATTGTATAATATTGGGTTGCTTAGGTCATTAGGCTATTTATTGGCAGGGGGGACCCAGTCTTATTGTCTTTGCTTTATTGGTTTTAACTTTTTTGGTATTTCCCCTAGGGGGTATATGCTTGGCGTATTGCTGTAGATTAACTTTAACAATATTAACTTTAACTTTTGCTGCCTATTGTTGGTTGTTGCCTTTGGCTATAGATATGTTGGGTGTGTTGTTAAATGTGTCAACACTGTGTCTCTGACTTCATTTCCCCTTTGGGGTTCGGTTCTATTTCCTATTTGTTTTATTCTCTAGTCGTTGCATGTTGCGGGTGAGGATTCCCATCTGTTCCATATTCTGTCATATTTTGTTGGACAGCCTCTGTTCGTGTAAATTAGTTTTTTGTAGGGGAGGGTTGAGTTTATCTCAAGTTTCCATTGAGAAATTGTGGGTGTGGAGGCCTGTATCCAGGTTCTGGCGATCAGTTTCCTGGCTGTGAAGAGGGTTTCGCATAGGGCGGTTTGCAGATGTTTGCCTAGGTATAGGTGGTTTGTAATACCCAGCAGGCATAGTTTGGGGTCTAGGTCTGACGGGGAGCCCATATGGTCGTGGAGGAATTTCACCACTTGTTTCCAGAATCCTTGTATTTGGGGGCATTCCCATACCATATGAAAAAAAGTTCCGGGGGAGGAGCGGCATTTGGGGCACAGAGGGCTGCTGTTCCGTCTGAATTTGGCTAATCTAATTGGTGTTAAGTATGTTCTGTGGAGGATATATAGTTGGGACATCCTTTCTGATGCTTTGGGGGAGGCGGTCTTTGGTGCTTTTAGGGCCTCTTCCCATTCTTCCTTTTCTATGGGTCCAATATCTCTTTCCCATGTTGCCTTTTTACGTGGGGCCTGTGTTTCGGGTTGGGAGCATAGGAGATAGGTGTACACATTGGATATGAGTTTTGTGGGTTTGGGTGCTTCTATCAGTCTCAGTATTGGGTTGCTTTCTAGGTTAAGTTGTTGGTTTCCAAATTGGGTCTGGAATGCGTGACGTAATTGGAGATATCTGAACAGATGGGAACTGGGGAGCTCAAACTCTTGTCTCAACTGGTCGAATACTTTGATCTGACCATTATGCACAATGTGTATTATTCTGGTTACACCATATTTACACCAGATTCCTGGTTGCTGTATAGAAAGAAATTCTGGTAGGTTTCTGTTAAACCAAAGTGGGGTATTTTTGTTTATGAGAGGGGTTTTCATTTCTTTCATCGTTAGGTCCCATGTTTTAAGTGTTTGCAGTAGTAGGGGGGGTGTATAGTTGAGTGGTGGTGTACCTGCCAGTCCGCGTGTGATCAGGTATGCAGAGTTGAGGGTTGTAGGTATTTCTTGTTTTCCAAAGAGGTTAATAAGTTTGTCGGTTTTATCTTGAGTCCAATGGTGTATGTGTGAGATCTGGGATGCTAGGTAATATAGTCGGAAATCTGGGACTGCCATACCTCCCATGTTCGTTGGGCGTTTGAGTGTTTGCCAGCTGAGCTTCGGTCTGCCCGATCCCCATATAAAAGGTCTTATTATTGAGTCCAGGGCTTTGAAGTATCTTAGGGGGATGAGGATTGGAGAATGCCATACAATATACAGGATTTTAGGTAGTAGTATCATTTTTGTGAGACTGATGCGGCCCGCCACTCCCACTGGTAGTTTGGCCCATGTTTGGGTTTTGGTTTTTATTAGTTGTATGAGGGGTTCGAGGTTTAAGGGCAGGTATTCTTTTGAGTCTCTGGAAACGTTAATTCCTAGGTATTTAATGGTGGCAGATCTTTGTAGTGGAGTTGGGGTGGTGGTGGCATTAGCTGGGTAATGGTCTAATGGTAGGATTTGTGATTTTTCCCAATTTATTGTGAGGCCTGAGTATTCTCCGTGTTGGTTAATTAAATGTAAAATTTTATGTAGGGATTTGTCTTCGTCTGAAAGGTAAACAACATGTCGTCTGCATAGAGACTAACAATCTCAGAGCATGTGCCTAGTTGGAGGCCTTGTAGTGTCTGGTCTTCTCTGAGTTTAATTGCCAGTGGTTCGATTGCTAGGGCGTAGAGGAGGGGGGACAGCGGGCAGCCTTGGCGGGTACCCCTTGTTAGTGGGAAAGTGTCCGTTATCGTTCCGTTGGCTAGGATCTGGGCCTTGGGGTGAGAGTACAGGAGTTGTAGCCATTGTATGAAACGGCCGCCAAAGCCATATTTTTCCAGCACGTGCCAGAGGAAGGGCCATTCGACCGAGTCGAACGCTTTGGCAGCGTCAAGACTCACAATGCATCTTGTGCCCATATTGCTGTGGGTAGCTTGTGTGTTCATGTATAGGCGGCGGGTATTTAGGGTGGTATTTTTCCCTGGGATGAATCCTGTCTGATCTGGGTGTATCAGTTGATGTATGATTTTATTTAGTCTTAGGGAGAGGAGTTTGGCTAGTATCTTGATGTCTGTTTGTAATAGCGATATGGGCCTGTATGATCCGGGTTGGAGTGGGTCTTTACCCGGTTTAGGGATCAATACCATCAGGGCTCTAGACATTGATTCGGGTAGAGTTTGTGAGGAGAACATGTTGTTATAGAGGTCGAGCAATTTAGGGGCTAATGTAATGTGTGTAGAATTCAGCGGGAAGGCCGTCTGTGCCCGGTGTTTTGTTTCGTGGTATTTGGGTTAGTGTATTTCTAATTTCTATTTCAGTTATGGGTTCTTCTAGGAGGTTGCGGCTGTCCTGTGGTAGGCGTGGTAGGGGGAGTTGTTGGATGTAGTTCTTGAGCTCTTCGGATGTGTGTTGTGTTTGGGTTGAGTATAGAGTTTTGTAGTAGACTAGGAGGTGGTCTGCTACTTCTTTTGGTTTGGTGAGAAGTTGTCCTGTTTGGTTTTTCAGTTTGATGATCGTGGGGGGTTTGTGTTCATTGTTGGCCAGGTATGCGAGTAGCTTGCCATTTTTTTCACCATGTTCGGTTAGTCTTTGTTTTCGAAAGAAAAGTTGTTTTTGGGTTTTGGCTTCGTATATGCTGTCGGTCATTCTGGATTGAAGTTTCAGGGATTCCGCGTTTTGTGTGGTGGGGTTTTATGTGAATGTTTCGTGTGCCGCCTGTAGTAGTTTTGTGGCTTCTTTTTCTATTTTAGCAGAGTTTTGTTTGATTTTATTTATGCTAGAGGTGAGGGTCATATGGGCATGTAGTTTAAAGGCTTCCCATACCTGGGTCGGGCTGGCAGACTGGTCGTTTGTACGGAAGAAGGAATCCCACTCTTTTGTTAGGTCGGGTCCTTCCGAGAGTAATGTTAGCCAGAAGGGGTTGAGTCTCCATGGTCGTGGGGGGGGGTTTTCTGTCCATGTCAGTTCGGCCCAGCAGGGTGCATGGTCCGAGAGTATCCTTGGGGCGTATTCTGCCTGGGTCAGGTGGGGAATTAGTGTAGCGTGTATGAATATCATGTCAATTCTGGACATCGTGTTGTATGAGGCTGAGAAACAGGAGTATTCCTTTTTAGCGGGGTGTAAATGGCGCCAGGCGTCGGTCATATTCATACTGTGCATGAGCCTTGCAAACCTGGTTTCGGGGTTTCTGGGGGGTTGCCAGTCTGTGGGGTGTAGTCTGTCTTGGGAAGCGTTTAGAATTGTGTTGAAATCTCCTAGCCATATAGCAGGTGTTCCTGGGTATTCAGCTATGAATTGTAGGCCTGTCTTTAGTGAGGATAATGTGAATGGTGGGGGGATGTATGAGGCAAGTAGAAGTAGGGGGACATTATGCACCTTAACATTCAAGAACACAAAAGTACCTGACCAATCCAGCCTAAGCTCCACCAGTTCGAACTGTGTGTGTTTGTTTACTAGCACTGCTACTCCTCGGGAGGAGGATGTGAATTGGGCGTGGTATGCCCAACCCACCCAGGGTCTTTTGAGTGTAGTTTGTTGTTGGCCTTCCAGGTGGGTTTCTAGCAGGATTATTATATCCGCTTTGAGTTTTTTGCAGTATTGTAGGGTTGTTGATCGTTTGATCTTGTTCTGGAGGCCTCTAACGTTCCATGCTAAGACCCTGAATGTGGTTTGTTGGTCGCATTTTCAACCCGGTGGGCCAGGCTGGATCGGGAGGGGAACATTCCTATATATAACATTTTAGTCTAAATAGAGAGTAGTAATAAGAGCACATGTTAACACAGTTGTTGTAATACATATCATAATACATTATAGCATAGGCAGCAATAAACTTTTCCCAACTCCCGGCTTTGCACTGTGGAACTGGTGCAAGCATTAGAATTTACAAATGATTTTAGATTGTTAATGCTTAATTACACACAATCCAAAACAAATCAGCCACCTGCATCTCTATGTATTGCTCATTACCCAGGGAGCATGTGGATTTTATGTCTTTCCATTTTAAAAGTAATAAGGTAGAAATCCACCTGAAATAGTGTAGCCGGTATGCCAATGGAGGGTCCAGCTTCTATCTGCAATTATTACAGAGAGCACTACTAGAAATGCTATTATTCCTGTAAATCAAAAGCCAAAATTTTCCCCAGGGTTCTGTGTGCATCATTTGGTGTCTGCCCCATTGAAGGAATTGTCCAAATGACGTGTTAGGTGGCCATACACTACAAAAGGTTATTGCGATAGTAATTGGGATTGTAAACCAACCGATATTTTGATAGACAGATATACAATGTTCATCTTACGTAGATTTACCATATTGTTTGACATTCAATTTGTTTGCCAAATAATATCTAATGTCGTCTATCATGAGGTTATACATTACATTTACATTTAATCGGAACTTCAGAAAATATTACGATTATTTAACCAATTGACTTAAAAAAAAGCTTTCACTATCGTAACTACAATTGATATTACGATTAGAGATGGCCAAACTTTCGAAAAAGTTTGGTCCGTTTTCGAACTATATGGAAAGTTCGAAAGTTTGAAAACGGACCCATTATGGGAGTCAAATAGTTCGAAAAGTTCTAATAAAATACAACTAAATATCAATGGTAACTTAATGTAAATGTCTGTGGGACCTGGGAAATGGTCTGGGGAGCATGTTCGAATATCCAGGACATTCGAAAAATCAATTTTACTCTCACTCGCGCTATTTTCGAGCTCGTTCACGCCTAGGTACCATGTACATTTTACTCGCGGATTTGATGCTCGCGTACAGGCTTTAATGGACACTTTACTCGTAGATTCGATGTTCGCGCCTAGATACCATGGACATTTTACTCGCAGATTCGATGCTCGCGTACAGGTTTTAAACCTAACAAAGACCCCCTTCAAACTCAATCATACAGACCTATATCTCTTCTCAATCAAGATTACAAAATCCTAACCAAAATAATTGCAAATAGACTTAGGGGCATATTTATAAAAGAGCGAAAAGTAGCGAAATGTTTTCGCATTCGCTTTTCGCATGGGTTTTCGCCAAAAAGACAGTTAACGCTATTTATAAAGGTAGCGTTAACGAATGGCGAAACCGTTTCCGCGAGCTATCGCTAAACCCTTTTCGCCTTACTTCGCAATGGTAATTTTAGCGAAAAGGGAGCGAAAAGGCATAACGCGATTTATAAAAGAGCGAAAGGTGGTTTTTGCGTTAAAAAGAGCGAAAGATTAGCGCGACCCTGAAGGTGGTGAAAAGTCATTGTTTGAGCGAAAAGGCATTCTAATGGGTAATATGCCTTGAAAAGCGAACGCGCATTAGAAGGGCGACCGCGCATTAGAATGTAATATGCCTTGGAAAAGCGAACGCACATTAGAAAGGCGAACGCGCATTAGAATGTAATATGCCTTGGAAAAGCGAACGCACATTAGAAAGGCGAACGCGCATTAGAATGTAATATGCCTTGGAAAAGCAAACGCACATTAGAAAGGCGACCGCGCATTAGAATGTAATATGCCTTGGAAAAGCAACGCGCATTAGAAGGGCGAATGTGCAGTGCAAAAGAAAATTGTATTCCAATTGAGAAATTCTAAGAAGATTGACTAAATAAGACATGGCTGACTTCTTGGTAAATGTGAGGTGGCCATTTTTAACTTGACATCATTTACTAGTGGGCTTTTCTGGTTTCGAATGGTTTTCGCAATGCAGTCTTAGATGCGTTAAGTTTTCGCTGTGATACTTTTCGCTCTTTATTGCCTTTTTCGCTCTTTATCGCCTTTTTCAGCCGCGAAGTGTGTTTTTTTCGCTTTTTTATAAATAAGGCGAAACGAAGCCCCAAATGGCGCTATTTTCGCTGCGATGTGCTGCGCTAATTATTTGGCAAAAAAGACAATCCTTTATAAATATGCCCCTTAGTTGAATAATGCCACAATTAATAACACATTCTCAATTAGGATTTACTCATGGTATAAATACCAACAAAGCAGTAAGAACAGCCCTAGCAGTAATCTCCCAGTCTCTAAGACTAACTCTCAAGACATACTTCTTAGTCTCGACGCAGATAAGGCCTTTGACAGGGTCTCCTGGGACCTACTTTATAAGATAAATAAGGCACTTTGACCACAACTTTACACACCTTATACAACTCCTGAACACAAACACAAACACAATCCTAAAACATCAATAGAATCAATTCCGTCCCCTTTCAAACCCATAGAGGAACCAGGCAGGGATGCCCCCCATCTGTTTATGTTTATTTTATTTCACACAGTGAAAGAGAAGGGCTTTAGATTCCCTTACCTTCTCTGTCAAGACTTCACACAGCAGAGAGGAGGAGGGACTTCATGTCTCCCTCATACACTGAGGGAGTCTGAGGCTGTGCTCACTGGCGGCACTGTGCAGGAGAAGCCTCAGGAATGTCACAAGTCAGCCTCCCACCCATTAACTTTCTGGTCAGTCATTTCTGTATATCTTGGGCTGTGGAGCAAGTAGAGAGGTGGTTGATGGCTCATTTTAAAGGTAGGAAACTGGTCTTTCATTTTAACTTAACTTGTTTGGAGACCACAGTTCCCCTTTAATCAATCATGTACACAGGTATCATAGGAAGGTAACCAATACAACAAAACACAGGGTTACCTTTTAGCACTAGTCTTCAATAATGTGCTCCACAACAGTATACTTCACTACTAGCAATATTGTAAACATACAGTCAATTATAAATCACAAGAGAGAAATAGGTTATCATCAAACAATTTGTGTAGCATTTCAATGAAGGATTCACACTATAATTCAGACCTCAAAGAGCCCTTTGCTCATTTAAAGTAAACTCTTACATACTGTACACACACAAGCATTGCACCAGCTCTATCTAGTGGCCAAGTTAGATACAAAAAGTACATATACAGAATTCAGTACTACATATATTGATTATTCTGTGTTAAACAATATTAAAAGTGCAAAAAACAAGGGTAGGCAATAGTAAGGACTGTGTATATAAAGTGGTAAGTTCATTTGGACAGTAAATGAACCCGAGGAAGGACCTTGCAAGGTCTAAAACATGTTCATGGTGATACACCATGAACATGTAATGAAATTCCCATGACTACCAGTTAGTTATGAAATCCCCATGGCTACGAGTAGATAGGTTAGATTAGTCAGGGCCCTGCTGTCTGAAAGTGTCTATCTTGACTGGTGGAAGGTTTATACATTTTTGGCCAAAACCTTTTATTCCACAGAAAGTATGGTGGGTCTGGGGTGTGGATACTATTCTAGAGGGTGGGTCTTTTAATGTATTGTAAATAAATGGAGGATACAATGATAATGACACTAGTTACATCAATGTGTATAAAGCCCCTCCCACTTCTGGACAAGCCACATCCAACTTCCGGACACAGCACCACCCACTTTCAATTACAAAACCACACCCCTTCCAGCAGTGAGGCACATCGGGGGGTGGGGGGGCAGCATTTAGAATTTTCTTTCAGGTGCCAAAAAGTCAAGAGATAGACCTAGTTGTAAAACTTGCAGATATACCAAACTGATATCCAAAGCAACTGAGCACTGTAAGAAAATCAAGATGTGTTCAACAAAGTAATTGTTTAGGGGATGTAACACTAATAGAACCAGGATTTGATAGGATTTCTTTATTAACTTTTCTCATTCCTTTTTAACCTTCTTGCCTTTGTGGTTTTTTTTATTGTACAAAAACCCTAAAATTTTATAGGGTGTGTAGAGATTTTCAGGGTTATTCAATAAACGTTCTTATAGTTTAAAATGGTGCTAATTTTGCCCCAACCAATCAGATGTAAGCTTACAAATGTTAAATAAGATCTGATTGGTTGTGGCAAAATTAGCACCATTTTAAATGATAAGAACTTTTATTGAATCTCCATGTTTATATCCAATGTATCCACACATACAAACTCCTTGCAGATGTGTCCAAGGGAGAATTCAAGACATCTGTGCTAACCACTGAGCTGCCCATTAGCAGTCATGTATTAATTATGGAGCTAAACATATTCTACAGCATTTAAAAAAAAAATTCTATTAAAGGGATTGTCCACCCCAAAATGAAAATTTGTATACAGCTTTATTAACCCCCCTCAATGTGATAAAGCTTTATACAAATTTTTGCTTTGGGGATAGACATTCCCATTGTTTTAAATATGGAAGAAATTTTACACAAGTACAATGGAAACCTATAGTAAAAGTAATTGTAAATGTTTATTAGGGTTTGACTTGAACCCATGGCTTAGTATTGTATAAGTTATACCCATCAGAGCACTGGTTTGGAGAACTATGGGTGACTGAAGACTAACAGGGCGATGCGTGTAGAGGCGCTATCTGCCTCTACATGTATGCTACATTCGCATTGCACTTCTCCGTGCATCCTGAAATGGAGTTTTACCATTGTGGGTCTTTAAATAAGTTCCGTAAAGGTAAGGCACTATGCGAATATAGCACCGCTTGCGGCGCCTAGGTGGTTAACCCCCGCGATAACCACGCAGGCTCCGTAATGGTGGAGTTTGAGTCATGCTAACCGATATAATGGACTAAAAAGGTATCGCCTTATCCTACAGTACTCATCTTTTAGTATATGCTACTGGACTAATACGGCTACAACCATTTTATGTTTTTATAACATCGGTTAGCATGTCTTTTAACTCCATTTTCAACCGATGCGCCTCTTCATAGTGACAATCAGGGTGGTGTAATAAAAGTTCTCATCATTAAAAATTGTGCTAATTTTACTCCAACCAAACAGAAGTTAGCTTTCAAATGGAAGCTAACATCTGATTATTTGGGGCAAAAATAGCACCATTTATAACGATAACAACTTTTACTACATTGCCCTGAATATTTCCATCTGAAGTTTTTAGAGTTATACATTTGGGGACCTCCATTTATCAAGCTGTAAACTTACTCGGTAGCTCTGAATTTCCCATATGGTCCCTTAGGGACCATGAAACATTTTCAATCCTTTAGGGCTAGGCCACACTAGCATATTTCTTACATGCTTTTCTAACTTTTACTGGACTACTGTAACCTACTACTTACTGTTCTTCCTTCTTTTCATCTTTCTCCCCTTCAGTCTATATTAAACTTTGCTGCATGTAGTGTTTTGCTCTCTAATAAAACAGGTTCTCAAATATCCCCTGTACCAGACAACAACCTGGCTCCCCATTAAATAGCATATTGCACCTCCTTATATTTCCTCTCTAGTGTCACCATATGTTTCTGCCTGCACCCTTCGCTCATCACAGAACCATCTTTTGTATGGACCCCCATACCCATACTGCTTTCTCTTGCCTTAAACCTTCCTCTCTTGTGGCTTCTATCCTCTGGAAATTTATTCCCCTCAATCTTTGTAAGAAGCCACAATTAGCAGGTTTAAATCTATCCTTACACCCTACCTATCTGGTAACAAGCACAGTATATTACTGTTTTAATTTGCACTGCATAAGTCTCACTACTTCACTTCTACTCTTTGCTTTTGAAGCTGAATGTTTAACTTAAACTGTAAGCTCAACGGAGCAGGGACCTTCTTTCCTCTTGTGACAAGGCTTAAGCACTTATATATTATATTTAATTATAATTTGGCTTGAAGAGCCAAATTGCTTTTCTGTTTGTTCTACCGTTTTATTCTTCTGCTTTTTTGGACTGTATCTCCTCCCACAGTGTCACGAACACCAGTTTGCTGGGCACGTGATCTGACCAATCAATCGGAACAAGCTGCCACCACTTTTAGTTATAGCCTTAAAGACACCCCAAAAAAACTCTTGACTCTCACTGACTATGCACACCCCTGTCCTGGCAGCTAAATGGTCAACACTACACCATTCACTCCAGCAACTAACTGGTTAATTAGCATCAGTCCTTCACAAGCAGTCACAGAGTTAATTAGCATTTACACTGCAAAACACTCCATTCAACCACATATAAACTTACGGAGTTCTTTTAGAGCATCAAAGACAAAACTGTATCCCGGGGCAGGAAGAAACATCAGGTCTATACACACGGTTTTAGCATGTCCCCTCAGTTTGAACACAGTTATAGGGGCTACAAGGATTTTTTAACCATTTGATGAACCAACCCCTCCTGGGTATGCATGAGGTGGGAGTGTCTAGGAATGTCCAGATTTACGACTAGCCAAAAGCATTCATTCCCCCTCAGTTAGGCAGATTCCATGTAAATGTAGATATGTACAATGTATTAGGTTATTGACCACATAGTCCTCTCCAGTATTAATTATCAGTTCCTCTAATACCAAACATGACCAGTGTTTCCCAAGATATTAATAACGCGCCTTGGCAAGGGAATAAGGGCTCCATGTTGGGTATCATTTTTAGGGGCCTACTTTTCCATTCACAAGTATAATATTGGTTTCTGTCTTACATATTCCAATACCGAAATACATTTATTTTACATGTATGGTTGTCCTTAAAATGACCTCTTAAAGTACCCACCAGACCCCTAGCTGAAGAGAATTCCAGATGCACGGTTCGGCCCCACATTGTCTGAAAAAGGAGATCTGGTTCCATGCTTCACTAAACGTAATATAAACAATAGGACGGTTCCAGTGTGGAATGGTATTTTTATTGGTCCTTTGCAAGAACTAATACCAATAGTTAACCCATGATTCTTTCCAAGTCACTACACACTTGACTGACACACAGTTTTTAAAGGAACTGTACACTGAAAAAAGTGAATTTACCTTTTTCAGTCTAAAAATGAACACATGTAAGCAGCACTTACTCTGATGTGTTTGTGTTGCGGCATGACTCAGTCCCCCAGCCCCCTGTCAGACTATCTGACTCTCTGTGAGGGCAAGCATGCTAACTAATCTCTATAAGGCAGTATTGTGAAAGAGAATTTTCCACAATGCAACTCACGTACCAACTGTCACTATTCCAGCTACAGCAAAACTATACATAACAGAAAAGATTATGATATTAAGGCACTTGATCGACAGCAGAAATGATGAAATGTAAGATATTTCAAACTGGAGATCGGGCTACACACAGTCCCAAGAGCTCTGCCTATGCACAGAATAGGGAGAACGCTTGGGACTGTGTGTTTCCCTCAGCCATGCCAAATTTTCTCTCTTTCCCAAACGAGTGCTTGGCCAACCCGATCTTTTGGCGGCTGTGCGCTCCTTCAGGAAAGCAAGGTACTCCCAGTACCGATAAAGCCACAATCCCAAGCTTTATCAGTACTGTGTGTACTTAGTTTAAAGGGCATTAAAAAAAATTTCAACAATCATCACAAAAGTTTGTTTCTTACCCCACAACCTGACACAGGTACACACCACAACTGACCTAACCCTCCATTCCCATGGCAGCCATATTTAAACGATAACTTTAGTCAAAAAAAATTTTTGACCAATTACTGTATAAACCTGCAAGATACAAAATACACTTTGTTTCCAGTCCAAGTTATTTTTTCACTTTAGTTGCCTTTTAAAGGATAATGGGGTCTCCATTCAAGTGCCCTCTATCCTACCTTACAAATAAGCCCAGGATCATATCAGTAGCTACACAATCTATCCAGATTAGCAGAAAGAAAAGGACACTTTATTGGTTGCACTGTAACATCTTTAAGGGCATGTCCACCTCTGTTTAAGAAATTTTCTGTAGTGTAGGGGACCTGCTCCCACCCCCAAACGCTGTAGTAGTTTGTAAAAAAAAAAGTAAGCCAAACTCTACTTACACAGTCTCTTTCCCACGGTGTTCAGACACAGCCCTCTGCTTGCATGAAACTGCAAGCAGGGGGCCGGACCAACAGCCACTTCCGTGATTGGCTGAGAGGCAGCCAATCACGGACGTGGCTTCCAGCAGTACAGAACGTCGGGGGAAAGAGGCTGTGTAAGAAGAGTTTGGCTTTTTTTTTTACAAACTACTACAGTGGTTGGGGTGGGAGCCCTACACTACAGAAAAGGGGTTTGGAGATAGGGGGAGGGAGAGAAAAACTGGAGGGAGAGGGAGGAAGAGCTTCATTGCACATGTCATTTTTCTCCCGGAGGAGAGACATTAGGCAGATGCCATTTGGGACACAGGCAGGTTCCTGCTCTTCATTTTTGGGACTTTCGGGCACGGCCACACTATACCGCAAACACGATCGCACACGCAATTGCACGCGATTCCGCTGCGTTTGCGCATGCGATTTCTTCATTAGAGATACGAAATCACATGTGATTGCGTTTTAGAATGGTGATCGTATGCGATTGCGTATCGCAAACGGAATCGCAATTGCATGTGTTGCCGGGATTGCTGTTTTAGGAAAAAATTGCATGCGCAATCGCAAACAAATTTTGCCCTTACACGGACATTGCAAGGCAGCCATTCAAAGCAGGGATGTAAGGATTTTACAACACTACACAGTGGGGCCTGTAGTGGGTTAAAATGTAGTTTTGGGGGTGGACATGCCCTTTAAATCAGTACTGACCCTATATGATATGTAGATAACAAGCACCAGTGATGTCACCAGATGTTTAGAAACTGCAACTCACAGCATGCACATCTGCAATGCCAAGGGTTCACATCATGGTAATATGCCAATATTTATTATTAAATAGTAAAGTGCTGAAACTGTGAAAAATAAACTAACAAAGGTACAGTCCCGAAATAAATATATTAGATAATTTATTATTCTATACATAAACACAAATATACAGAAAATCACACATAAAGGCAACTACTAAGAACAACCACCAATCCTCTGGATTCTTGCATCCACAACTGACAATGGACTTGCAACACCATGGCCCAGTGTTCAGCTGTACAGCACAGGAGGAAGACAATCGGAAGTCGTTTCCCAGGAAATTTAGAAGGCGCTCTGCTCTACGTCATCACACTGCGACTGAGTAGGAACACAGAAAGAAGGAACATGTCGCCGTTGTCTTTTAATTTAACAGAAGCCAGAAACAAGTTTACGGTGAGAGACAAAAGCTATGATAATAGAGTATAGCACACACTCGTTTAAATGTTCGTGGAAAGTATTAACACAGCTGATATTAGACATACATCTGTCTATAATCGGCAAGATTATAATAGACTGTCAGTGGGAGTTAAACCTGCACTCTCTGCAAATCGCTAGGAATGATGCTGATAAAATGGCCCCAATATGTCTCCCATCTGATTCTAGAGCAGTGTTTATCAACCTTATTATTGCCGAACCCTGAAACAGTGTTAATCTTATGTCAGGGAACCATTTATACAAAGCACTGTATTCCTGTCATTGATCATCAGTCATTATTTAATCAAAATATTGTGTATGTATACTGAAAAAATGACTTTGCGTCATCTTAATCTATAAATAAGGTGTGTGTGTTGCTGCATGCCTTTAATACAATACTTTGCTCAGGCTCTGACCACTGACCTGACTATTTACCCACATACCAACTGTCAATGTTGCATATAGTATACAGCAAACCAACTGTCAAACCATTCCAGCCACAGCAAAACTGTTAACAGAATGCTAAAACGTGAAATAGGGGGAAGATCAACATGAATTACAGTTTCCACTAATGGGCAATTTAAAAAAACAAATTTTACAGTGTACATATCCTTTAAAGGTAAGGTTGCACAGTATTGGTGTATATATATATATATATATATAAAACCGGCCCCGGCTGGAGATCTGGAAGGTCTAATGAATCCTCGAGCAAAATGTTCCTTAATATAGTCTTTCATGGCTTTGGACTCAGAGGGGGAATAAAGGAAATGTGCGTCCCAGAGTGGGATAAAAAATATGTGCGTCCCAGAGATGGCATGGTACCGGGAAGATCAATGGGGCAATCATAAGTGTGGTGTGGAGAAAGTTTTTTAGCCCGTTTCCTAAAAAAGACTTGATAAATTCATGGTAACATTCAGGAAGAGTTTCCATAGGTTTAATTTCACAATTAAAGGAAGAACAAAGAATAGGAGAAGAGAGACATTTGGAAAAACAAGAAGAACTCCAAGATACTAGTTCATTGTTAGACCAGTCTATGACAGGGTTGTGAACACCGAGGCAAGAAAGTCCTGGGATCAGATGGACTGTGGATCACCAAAAAGGATAAACGTTCTTGATGGCATTTGCCGAAATGCAAAGAAACTCCGTACGTAGATTTAGAGATGAATTCAGAAGCCAAGGGGTTATGGTCAATAGCCAGAACCTGAAGAGGTTGCTGCAGGTGAATAAGAGGAAGCCCCAATTGTTCCCAATGAAGTTTCCGGCAGCACCGGAATTGACAAAGGCCTGGGTGGAAAAAGTTTTAGCGTTAAAGGAGATAGTCGCAGGCAAAAACAGTTTCAGTGGTTCAGATTTAGTAGGATGCTTGAAATTACCTAGAAGGAGCTCCTCCTTAACTTCTAGGTCATGGAGTTTCCAGACTTCAGGGGACAGTTCCTTGCAAAGTACCATTGTCCGTGAGCCCAGACCTGGATCACGAGCCCAACTCCAATCCATTTGTACAGTAGATTTACGCAAAACACTAGGGTAAGGACTATTCGTTTTAGCTGTATCTCTACAAAATCTGGCCCAACATCTTTACCAACTATTGCAGGGGTGTCAAACTCAATCATCTAAGGGGCCTATGTTTGTTAATGTACAAACGTTCTGTCGTAGAATACCATGTAGTTGTAAAATGCTGCAACGGTATTCGATGGCGGAAAGTATATCTAAAAACGCTGTCGTAGATTTACGATCGAACATTTACGATCACTATCGTAAATTAATGTCGTAGATTTACGATCGAACATTTACGATCACTATCGTAAATTAACGATTGTTAAAGGCGCTAAAAAGTGATACCGTGGTCCTGACGACGGCCCTACTGGGGCGGAAACGCGTTGACACATGTCTTAAGTAATAAAGACTGTTTGCTGCTATGAAGAAGACCCGTTGAGTGCTTTCATTTTCTGTGGATTTGGACTGTGGAAAGACACCCGGGCATATCTTTCAGTTGTGTGGAGTGCTATATATAATAATGATAATCACAAGAGTAGATCCAAACATCCTGCCAAGCTCTCTTGGGGAAACCCCAACAACCTCTCGGCTAATGCTAGGGAGAAATGCTGCACCAGAGGATGAAAAAAAAAAATGTTTTTCTTTGATGAGAAAGTCTTGATTTTCACACATGCTCAGGTGAACTTTCCACTGCTCTCAATGGGCAAGCCTCCATTTACACTCATTAGTCATTGACATTTCAGCTGTAACTCCAGTTCCACCAGGAAGTAAAGTAGTGTGCTAGTATATAATGCAGGGACTTGGCTGAATAATAATTACCTTTGTGTTCAGTTTTGGGCAATGTGAGTATAATGATCTTGGGGTTTTTCCAGGGGCTTCTCTATCAGAATATCAAATGTCATTTTAAGGGTGGACATGCCCTTTAAACATCCACCTAGGTTCAGTCACTGTATTCACTGAAGTTTTACACATGATGTATCTTTAACCTTGATACATGCACATTTATGAAGGAGGGAAAACTAATGCAAGCACTGAAAGAATATGCAAACCCAGGATCTAACCACAGAGCTACTTTTCCAGCTTATTGTCTTGAAAAATGTAAGCCCAATTAGTGTAGTCTGACTATTCAGTAGTATTGGGAAGTACTAGGTGCAGTAAACATGGATTTATTTTCTCTTACTTTTAAATAGTCATACATTATTTGTTATGTTGAGGTAACCTTAGGAATGATTGGATATGTGTTTGGACTATGTATTTGCATGTATAGTTACATACTTAATTTTGGGTAATTAAAAAAAAAAAAAAAAAAGACAACAGTCTATCAAGCTCAACCCATTTATAAAAAACCCAGCATAGCAACATATTTATGGCAAGACTGGACAAATCACTGGAAGGTAACTGTTTTTTGGGTTTTTTTGTTTCTATTGTTGTCTATGAAAGATCATACTTCCTGGCTGCTAAAGGTGTCAGGTTGGCTCTTATTTACCTAACTATTTACCTCTCTTTCAGATTGCTACCAGAGAAGCACTGGGATGCAAAAGTGTCAAATCTTTGCTGCATGTGTTTAGCCAACTGTCCGGAAGGTATGCTAACATAATACAAAAGCCTGTTTCTGCTATATAATTATATAAAGTTTAGTTCAGTGTACATTCAAACTTTTTTTATTTGTAGTGAAAATGAGAAGAGACTGACACTTGACCAAGTATTTAGAGTTGTCCTGGAAGAAGAAATTGTAAGTCAGACATTTACATATGTATTGCTGGAATTTACTTAACAATATGTATTCTCCATTTGCTGACTTTAACTTTTGAACAATATAGCAGTCTAAAAATACCTAACAACATGATTGTGGTGCATAAACTGTTTGTTCATAACAAAGCTAAAAGTTTGAAACCATTTGTTTTTATTTTTTTTATTCAACTTTTTCCCCCCCTCTACAGATAAACCTAGTTTCGTGTGACAACTGTCTTGCTATAATTTCATTAGCAATAAATGGGGTTACGGATGGTAAGCATCTAATTGCTGCTATATTTTTATGTGATACACAAACAAAAGATCGGAGCTATGTTTGCTTCCTTTTCCATGTCCAAACATTTATACTATATATATGTGTTTATGGTAGCATGAGAATGGGCCACAATTTTATAGCAGCCTTGCTCTGCTTATAAATGCTTATCCTACTTTGTTTAGAGACTGACAGCTACAATATAATTATTACTTGGGTATTATAAAATCCTTTTATGTGCATTTATATATTTAATTATAAAGGATGTGACTTATATGTCATCCTTTTTTTGCCTGAAATATGGTGCCATGCTTTGGCTCTAAAAATGAACAGTCTTATTGGGAATGATGGTCCATCATTTATGCAAGTTGGGTCAACCTCTTTAATTGGAATATAGGACAGCTCATACAGAGGTGCACACAGTTGTCAGGGGTCACAGCAGTTTTACTAAAAAAAACAACCACAACTATTCTTACCTTGTCCTTTGAAGCTCAGTGCTCCTCTCTCTTGGCTGGCGACAGTCTGTGTGCAGACCCTAAAGCAGTTTGTGACATCAGGACTCAGGAACACCAGAGAGAGAGACTGGGTTCAGAACAAGATTTCTCTGGAATGGGGCCACAGTTTTAGGTAAGAAATTCACATTAGATCTAGGTAATATACAATGCATTTTATAATTTGAATGCTAGGATCTTCTAATAAATATAAATTAATTACAGCCCAGATGTAGAGCAACCCAACGAGTAAAGATATGTGCCCTCAGCAAAGAAATATTATGTTTAGCCCACTTGTAAGCCAGCCGACACTGGATACATTCATTTACATACTAAAGAGCCTATTTAGCCTGACACTATACATCTCATTAACATATCTTCCTGACACTGCTAAGAGTGGGTGGGGCTGCTGCTGTGTTAGACACTTCTCCCTCTCCCTTTCTAAGGGTACACATGGAGGAAAATTTGTCCCAAGCGAGCACTTGGCCGGGACAAATGTCCGTCGGTCGCAGCAAATTCATCCGCAGCCGAATTTGCGAACGATCGACCGTATGGCTGTATAGGGAACCACACGATCCAACGTGATTTTTTGAACCGGCCAAAAAATAATGGCTGGTGTGTACCCAGCCTTAGTACATGCTGTGAAAGTGGTTGGGGGGAGGGGCTGCTGCTGCCGCTGTGTGAGGCACTTCTCCCTTCGATCGATCGATAGATAGAGATTGAGACAGATATATAGATTGATATATAATAGACAGACAGAGCAATAGTTAGACCGATATATAGATAGATCAGACAGACAGAGAGATAATTAGATAGATAGACAGACATATAGATTAGATAAACAGGAGACCAATTTTATTAATCAGCTCATTATATTTGGGGTTGTATTAATAAATGTTTTGGGAGACCCTAGTACGGTTACTAGAGGGACATAAATTAGCATACCTGGTTTGAGTGACAGGTCTTTCCCTGTACATGCTGTTATTTAAAATGAAGATTTCTGAGAATCTACAGCTCGGATTTCAAATCTGAAAAATGTGTTGGAGTAGTGGACTATTAAACTATCTAAAGGTATGCTTTTTGAAAATTCGAATTTTGGAAGTATACATACCCTTTAATAGTTTCCTCCCACAATTAAGATGGATTCAAAAAGCAATGGATAGGGCTATGTGTTGTAGTGAAAGATTTTGCACTTATACACTGCTATACACTGAACACAAAGATTTTACTTATACATTGCTTAAATACGCATTGGGGGAAAAATAGCTTAGCCACATTTTGCAGTTTAACTGTATGTATTTGTATACTTATAAGGTATTTGTACAGCAACTACTCCGTTTGTCCTCCTGGGAGATGTTCTTGACTGTCTGCCTCTGGTTTACTGTGATAAGATCTTCACATTTGTGGAAAAGAATGTTGGCACATGGAAATCTGTAAGTTCTTTTGAAAAGCTACACCTTTTGTTACCTGTTTGGTGAAGAATATCAACTGGTTTTAATTATTTTTTCTTTTAGATTTCTTGTTTCCTACCTTCCAGTCATAGTTTTCTAGTTAGTTGTAGATGGCTGCCAGACTAGTATCCTGCATCTTTCAAATGCATGCAGACTGTTTTTTTAGTTTCTTATGATATGATTACTATTGCCATTGGATAGTCTGTTTCATCTTAAAGAGAAAATGCAGTGGGAAAAAAACTTTAGGTCTGCGAGGCCTAGAACATGATGTATGATGCTGTATGTTGAACATTGTATACTTCTTTTGAGTAACCTAAGTTCCAGAAGGAGGGACAAGCAGGGAGTTGTGTGTCTGTCCAATTATTGTATATTGACTGTTGAAAGGAATATTGGCGGTAGGAGAAGTCTCTCTCCTATTTATTTATTCATTTTATATGTAAGCTCTTGTCACATAATAACATTGTTGTAGCTCTGTAATATAATATCTCTTTCAAATAAATTTGTTAAACTGACATAATTTTTATTTGTTTTAGAATACGTTTTATTCAGCTGGGAAAAATTACTTACTTAGGATGTGTAATGGTAAGTTACTGCCAGTATTTATTTTATCTTTTATTTTCTAAGTAATAATCCTTATCTGTTTTTTTTTTCCTACCGAATGGAATAATTCCTATCTGTAACCAACATCTGTATAGAAGGGAACCACGGAGTTACTGAAACACTACACATTTTATGCAGTTATTATAATATCAATCATATGGGGTAGGCAGGATAGTCTAAAATGACACTGACACTTGTTAAATATGTTTGCACATTTTGTAAAATACTATTGCTAATGCAATAAAATGTGAGAAGGTTTTTCAGTGGTATTAAACTAAAGTATAGGTAGAATAATTTTGGTCAGAACTGGCCAAAGCCAACAGCAGTAGTTCATTGGAAATTCACACTCCTTTGTACTATATGCATGCACGTATAGTTCGAAGTAGCATGAAAGTAGTTCAGACCTTTCAGAGGAAGCAGCAGAGGAGTGCATTTACGGGTAAGTTTGCTTCCCTCTTACGGGAGGTAAAACGTAGCTCCTTTACCTCCTGCTCTTCAATTAATGTGAAAAGTGATCTTTAACCTCGCTTGGAATTTACCCAGAGCTTATATTTTTGTGTTTCTCATTAGTTTAATATTTAATATATTTTATGTTCACCTTACCTTTCCTTTTTATCTGCCTTACATAGCCCCACTAACATAGCCCCAAAACATTGATGCAGTAGGTATTAGCATTATTTTTCATGTTTAACCCATGCTAACCCCTTTACACCGATTTTGTAACGAGTTGGCATGGGTTTTCCATTAAAATATTGGTGGCTCGGACAGTTTAACATTTTTTTTGACGTGGTGCAAGTGATGGCATAGAATTTTGTTTAAAAGTGAAAAATTAAAGCAGGTCTTTGATGTGTGCCGAAGATTATGTGCCTCCCACAATGCAGTGGTAAAAATGTTGCATTTCCACAAATGTATGGTATGTAAAGGCATACAGAGACTTGAAACACTTCCACTGAGGTGCAATAAAGGGATAACAGGAGGTCAAGAGGCAGGTTAAGTTCTACAAGAAAGCTGTGAATGTCCGAAGTTTGAAGAAATGGGCAGTACTTCAGGTCAATGTCATTCCATGGTGGGCTCTGCCTCTTTACCACTGGTCGAGTCACGCACAGTGGCTCCTTTATGATAAGAATAAAACAACAGCACCTAAGCTGACATTGACATCCTTTTATATGCAGACCTTCATATCTTTGTAATGGATGCAGCAAGACAGTTGCAGGGGGATCAATTTAATGGGCATATCCACTTCCAAAATTAAAATTCATATTTAAGTCGATCACCCACCAAAATCTCAACATCGTTGTAGTTACGGACCTAAAAGATGCTTGTGTTTCCTGAAAAGGTGGTGTATTGTGTTAGCCAGTCAAAATGTTTACAGGGTAACACTTTTGAATAGTGGGAGAAGGGCTCCACTGCGAAAGTCTCTATCCCCCTGGAGGCATCATAGTGGCAGAGACTTTTTGGACAGGAAGAAAGCTTCTACCCTACAGTTTCCTGGACTTTGAAGAGCCACTACAGAAGAACCATAGGGAGCAGGGAAGTAAGGTAAGGATTTTTTTTTTATTGTACAGTGGGGCCAGAATTTTTATTTTGGGGGGTGGACATGCCCTTTAAAAGGTAAGACGAGCTTTCAAATAAAAAGCCCATTGGTTTTTTTTTGTCCATATTTGTCTTAAAGGGCATGTCCATCACCCCAATTAAAATTTGACCCTCTGCTGGCCCCAATGTGTAGTGTTAAAAAATCCTTATGGTTGTCCTGCAGGTCCAGATGAAAGTCCATAAAAGTAAAAAGTAGGAGCCGCTCTGTGTAGGAGGTCCGCCCCCCACTTTATCCCTCTGTGCTGCATCTTGATCTAAAAAAACAAAAAACTTCATACACTGTTGGGGACCCCCCCTCCCCCCAACCTTAAACGCTTGTTTAAAAACCTAATTATCTGCCAAGAAATGTTCTTCATTCCCTCGACTCCCTCTGCTGACGTCTATGATTGGCTGACTCTCAGCCAAACAGCCAATCACAGAGTAACTGCCGGTCCAGCCCCTTCTGCTCTTCTAAGTCGCAGAAGAGGCCAAGACCAAGGGAACGAAGGTGAGTAAGCAGTTTTCAGGGCAGATTCTTAGGATTTCAAGCTGGAGTTTAGGGTTGAAGGGTCCCCTACATTATGAGTTTTTCAATTTGGAGGTGGAGATACATTTTAATTTAAAAATTTAATTTAAAGGGCATGTCCACCCCCAAAACTATAATCCCCCCAACTACTGGCCCCACCATGTAGTGTAGTCTACTACGTACCCACCTCACTCCCAGCTCAATAGGGTTCTCCTGTAGTCCCCCCCCCCCCAAGTCCCAAAAACTGCCCACCAGGAGGCTAGCAGAGTCCATATAGGACTCTGCCTCCTACCTGCCTCCGGGAGAAGTTTGGCATGCGTACTGCACCCTTCTCCCCCTCCCTCTCCCGATTCCCTCCCCCTAGCGTAAAATATTTAATATATAGATTCCCCACGGGCTCCCAGCCCCAACCGCTATATTTGTATCTTTAGAAAGCTCCCCAAACTTCTTACTTACCTCTCCTCTTTCCTCCTGGCGGAGTGAGCTGCCGGCAGCCGCGTCCGTGATTGGCTGCCGCTCAGCCATTCACAGACGCGGCTGCCGGTCCCGCCCCTCTGCTTGCATTTTCTCGCAAGCAGAGGGCCGGGAGCGCGGCGGAGGAATGAGGGGAGGTAAGTAGAGTTTGGGGGGCTTTCTAAAGATACAAATATAGGGGCTGGGAGCCCTTGGGGAATCTTATATCAAACATTTTAATTTGGGTGGACATACCCTTTAAAAAAAAAAAGGCTTTCTTACCATGAATGTTATTACAAGAAGAGATGTTCACTTATTGTTTTATTGCACTTAATGTCTTTATCTTTATTGCTTTTAGATTTGTTAAGAAGACTTTCAAAATCCCAAAATACTGTTTTTTGTGGCAGAATCCAACTGTTTCTTGCTCGATTGTTTCCTCTTTCTGAAAAGTCTGGTAAGTTTTAAGTTAAAGCATCAATAAAGAGGCCTCTCTATATTAAAGGGCAAGTAAAGTCTAAAAATGCTTACTATAGCATTTTAGATATACATCAGTCCTGTGAAATTCAAAATTTGTGAAGTGCCATCTTTATAATAGTTTTCAAAGGGCTAATTATTGATTCTTAGAAGCTTTTATACAGTATAGTTTATTGCAATGTTTAATCTAGCTATACAATATCTTAACTGATTAGTAATTAGACCTATAATCACACAAGGTTAATTAGTTAGTCCATGTTTTTACAAACAGGTTCAATGAGTCTTGTAGTATAGGAAAGATTCTTTCAAAAACATTATTTTGTTAACTCTATTCAGTACTTTTGTTACATCCAGCGATTGTTTTCTCCATTGAGCTCCTATATGGATTTTGGCAAGTAATAAATATTGGGTTAATTTATTGTTTTGTCTATTCAGTTCTGGAATATTATGTCCCAATAATGCTATGAGTGTGGAGGGACTGATCTGAGTATAAAATATTTCTGAAATAATTCTGAATATATCTGTCCATAGTTTTTGTACTGTTTGGAAGTTTCACCAAATATGATAGAAATCTCCCTATTTCCGAGAGCAATTTCTGAAACAGTGGGCTTGTTGTTTGGAATATTTTGGGTACTCTATATGTTCTGTACATAACAGAACATGTTTCCCTGCAGAACATATTTAAGCTGCCCTTGTGTAAGTTTTCATATATGCATCTTTCCATTGTGCTGTCGTTATTTCTAATGCTAGATCCGCCTCCCATGCATTTTGGAATTTGTATTTGGTATTTTCTTCTTGTTTGTATTGTCAGCGGAATGAGAGAGTGTTTTTGGTAGTTGATTGTTTAAGGCAGAAGTTTTCAAAGTCTGTATATATTGGTTTGTTGGTCCTGGTTGAATGATCTGCATATACTGAAAATAGTGTCTTGGGAGTAGTGCAAATTTATTTTTAATATTTGTGAGGTCTAACCCTAAGCCGTTATTGTAAAAGTGGGCCAGTCTGAATATTCCTGTTTCTTTCCACCATGTATAGCCCTTGTCTAAATATTCTGCTTGGAATGCTTGGTCTTGGGTGATGGTTGGCATTAGTGAGGGGTTTGAAACCCAGTTGTATTTATTTTTTAACCCTTTGCCAAAGTCTCAGTGTTGTTTGGGTACATGGGCTGGGTATGTTGGTTGCTTTTTGCCAGGTAACTAAGTTATTTGGGCTGCTATATAATATTTTTAAAGGTTTGGTACTCCCATTCCTCCTTGTGATTTGGGCAGATATAATGTGGTTTTAGCTATTCTTGGCTGTTTGTTTTGCCATATAAATTTTATGGTTTGGTTCAGTATTGGATCTAGCCATGCCTCTGCGATCCAGACTGTAGTATAACAGGCGTGGCAGTAAGTTCATTTTAAAAGTGTTTATTCTGCCTATCCAGGATATTTGTAGCTTGTCCCATCTGTTTAGGTCTGATTTTAGTTTGGTGAGAAGGGTGGTATGTTGTGTTGATATATTGTCTCGTTAAGGGCTAATAGTTTTTTTTGGTAGGTATTCCGTGAGGTTTATTCCCATTATTTCTGTTTTATCTTGGTTAATCTTGAGTCCTGATATGGTTGATATTGATTGTAAAGCAGTAAACAGGTTTGGTAATGTTATTAATGGTGTTGATGGAGTTAGAGCTATGTCATCTGCAAATAAGATGATTTTATATTCTTTGTTGGCTATTGTGGTGCCCTGTATATTATTATTTCTTATGTATTTGGCTATTGGTTCCATTGCTAATAAAAATAGCAATGGTGATAGGGGGCAGCCTTTTCTTGTGCCCTTTTCAATATTTATTGATCTGTGTTCTGTGGATTTTTAATATGGCTTTAGGGTTGTTGTAGTAGACTTCTATAATATTTAAGTAATTTTGTGGGAATTGAAAGGCTAAGAGTGTGTCTTTCATATATCGCCAGTCTAGGCTATCAAAATCCTTTTCTATATCTAGGGTCATGATACAGCTTTGTGCGTTGTGTTTGTTCATATGAACTATTATGTTGCACATTCTTCTGATATTATCTACCGCTTTTCTGTTTAGTACAAATCCTACTTAATCTTTATGTACTAGTTGGGGCATATATGTGTTTAATCTTTATGGGGCATATATGTGTGTGAATTTTTATATCTTGGTTAATAGGGGATATGGTTCTGTAGTTTTATGGTTCTATGGTAGCTTTGCCCAGTTTAGGTAGTAGTGTGATGTGCTGTATTCATCTCCTGTGGCATTTGTTCACCCTTTAGGAAGCAGTTAAACATGTTTACTAGATGTGGTGATAGTAGAGTTTACATTTTTTTGTAATATATGCCTGAAAAACCATCTGGGCCAGGTGCTTTTAGTTGTTTTATGGCTTGGGTTGTTTCTAATATTGTTATATTTTGTGCTAATGTTGCTACTGTTTGTGGGGTTAATGTGTTTTGAGGTAGATTAGTTTTTAGGAAGTTAGAAATTATGTTCTTGTTTGTTGTGTGTGGGTTTGTGTATAGTTTAGTGTAGTATGAGTGGAAAACCCAGTATATTAAATCTGGATCTGTGGTGAATGTAACTTGTGGTGCCTGTATTTTGAAGATTTTGGGTATGCTTGATTTAGGTTTCAATAGATGGGCTAGAGGTCTGTCTGGTTTATTCCATTTCTGATAATAGAATTGTTTTTTGCTATTCACTTTTATTGAAGAACGGGAGGTAAGAAAGATGTGCCTTACCTCCCATTCTTTAATAAAAAGTTCTGGAGCCAAGAACTAAGGTAAGCAACTTACCCAGTCTCTCGCTCCTCTGCCGCATCCTTATTGGTCCCAATGGATTCTGTACTCTATGCGCATAGAGTACTAAGTGCATTGGGACCTGTCGGATGAGCAAGAGACCAAGGAAGTTGCTTACCATAGTTCATAGCTCCAGAAAGTTTTATTGAAAAACGGGAAGTAAAGCACAGCTCCTTTACCTCCCAATCTTCAATAAAAAGTTAATAGCAAAACTTCCTCCACTGGAGGAACCCTTTAAGGCTTTTTTTCTCATTTAATTCATATTTCTGCTTTCATCTGTTTTGTGCTTTGTTGAAGGTCTGAATTTGCAGTCACAGTTTAATCTAGAGAATGTCACAGTGTTCAATGTCAATGAACAGGAGAGTACCTTTGGACAGAAGGTAAGTGGTTCTCTCCTCCTTTCACTCATTTGCTGTATTAACGGAGTTCCTTGCTGCAAAGCCATGTGAGTAGCCTGATCTGATTGACTGCTTTTTTCAGCAAGTTGAAGAAAAAGATGATGGAATGGAAATTGAAGAAGGGGAAATGGGAGATGATGATGCACCTAATACTTCGTGAGTCTAATTATTCTTTGCTCTTTAATAAATCTTAGGAGATATGGGCAGATTGAAAGCAATATCTAGGATAATGTGGCAGATTGTAAGCAATCTTGTGGAGGCTGAAACAGATGATCCTAAACACAAATGAAACGTACATGGGCTATGTAGCAGTTAATTAAATACATGTGGGAACACCTAATAAAATTCAACATAGTAATTGAGGTTGAATAAAGACATGCGCCCATCAAGTCCAACCTTTTCACCCTCCTTTTTAACCCTACCTAACAGTTGATCCAGAGGAAGGCAAAAAACCTGAAAAAGGGGGAAATTCCTCCCTGACTCCAAATGGCAATCTGAAAGTATCCCTGGATCAACCAGAACTGCAGTGTTAGGTTTTTATATATTCTAGGATATTTATTCTTTCATGCAGTATATGTATTAAAGGGCATCTATAATGAAAAAAACACATTGCCCCTTTGCAAAGTTAAATTCATGTACTCTGTGCTGCCGTAATCCTATCTCTGTCAGTGACTCTGTTTAACCATGGTATCGGATCTGTGTGCAGCACTCCCCCCTTTCCTCTATTACCTCCTCCATGTCTCCGGCTAACCGACAAGCTTATCATGTGCAGAAGAAGTTAGAAGTTCAACATCCTGAAAACACACCCACGCACAGTGGCCAATAGAAAGCAAGCTGTCCTGGAGACACGGAAGAAGGAGAACAGTACAGTTTACGATAATACTGTTATCTCTATGTTTATTACAGAGCAGGGAGGGGGGATCACGTCACAGGGATTTGATTGACAGTCCAAGTAGGAGTAGAGGAATGCAATCTCGTATTCTTCTAACTGGTGTATCTCAGGACAGAGGGAATCTGAAAAAAGTGAAGACACTCTGGGGGTTGTGGGGAATTATAGAACACATGGAAAGGGGGAAAAAATGGTCATTTTCCTACTATAGATGCCCTTTAATACCAACAATTCTAGTGTTTTAGAAATTTATCTAGCCTACTTTTAAAGCAATTCAATGAACTTGCCATTACCACATTTGCTGGAAGACAGTTCCATAGTTTCACCGTTCTCACTGTAAAGAAACCTTTCCTAACCTTAAGATGAAACTTCTTTCTTCCAATCTTAAAGGATGTCCACGTGTCCTCTGATATGATTGATTAGTAAACGATGCACCAGAGAGTTTACTGTATGGTCCATTAATATATTTGTATAAAGTGATCATCTCCCCATGCAAACGTCGCTTCTTCAAAGTAAACAGCCCTTACTTGTCTAATCCGCCTGCATAGTCGAGCCTCTCCATTCCATTTATCATTTTAGTTCCCTTCTCTGAACTTCTTCCATTTCCAAGATGTCCCTTTTGTATATGGGATTCCAAAACTGCACCGCATATTTCAAATGAGGTCTTACCAGTGCCTTGTAAAGAGGGAGTATAATGTTTTTTTTTTCTTGAATCTATTCCCCTCTTTATACAAGACAATATCTTGCTAACTCTAGCCGTTGCTGCCTGGCATTGTTTGCTACAACTAAAGCCTCGTACACACCTGCGATCGCGGGTCCCGACCCGCGACGCACGATGTGTCCGAAGATTAATTTCGGGCAATAATTGGCCCGTGTATGGGCCCTTTATTGCCCGAAACGTCCGTTTCGGATGATAAAGTGCCCATACACGGGCCGATTATCGACCAAAACGAACGTTCGGACACATCGAACATTGGGACCCGCAGTCGCACGAACCTTAAGTCTGTTATCTACCAGAACCCCCAAATCTTTTTCCAGTCGAGATTCACTTAACACCGAGTTATATATGGTGTAGGTGGCACAAGGATTGTTAAACCATAAATGCATCACCTTACATTTATCAACATTTAATCTCATCTTCCATACTGCTGCCCATTTTGATAATCTATCTAGGTCATTTTGTTAATCTCATAAAATCAGTTCTGGAGACAAAGTCAAGGATATGATCCCATAACAAAGTTTCCATCACCTTCCCTACCACTGATGTTAGGCTTACAGGTCTATAGTCACCAGGTTGGGAACGACTACCGTTTTTGAATATTGGTATTACATTGGCTTTTTTCCAATCCAGTGGCACATCACCAGACAAAAGTGAATCTGAAAAGATAAGAAACAGTGGTCTAGATAAAACTGAACTAAGCGATCTTAAGATCCGAGGATGTATTACATCCGGTCCTGGGGCTTTATTGGTGTTAACTTTGTCTAATTGTTTCCGCACCATATCCTCTGTCAGCCAGAGTGAATATTCCTCATTTATAACCTTCATATTATTACAGTCCCTACTATAAGGACTAGGATCCTCTATAGTGAATACAGAGGGGAAAAAATGGTTTAGCACATTAGCCTTCTTGGCATCCTCTATAAAGCTGGGTACACACAATGAGATATTTCGGTCCGATCGACCGACAGTTCAGTGTATCGGTAGATCGGACCGAAATTATCGCACCCGAATGCAGCTATGTCCGACCGATCGTTCGGACGAAAGGACGATCGCACATGGTGGAAAACCTCGTCCGATTGTGCGGTCTGCTGCTTTTGCCGCGACCGACAGTCCTTCCTCCTGGCCGACCGGTCGAATGGTCGGTCAACAACATAAAATTAGCTTTCCTAAAGTCATAAGTTTTTGTTAACCCAGTGCACTTTTGTTTTTTGCAACCTATATTAAAGGGCATGTCCACCCCGAAAACTATAATTTCACCCACTACTGGCCCCACTGTGTAGTGCATAAAAATCCTTACCTTACATCCCAGCTCCAAATGGTTCTCCTGTAATGTCCCTCTAAAGTCCAGAAAACTGGCCACCAGGAGCCTGGCAGGGAGGGAAATTGTTTCCACCTCTGAAACGTCCTCTCAGAGGTTTTTGGCTTGCTCAGAGCAGCCCTCCCCTCGCTCTCCCACCCGTTTTGCTCTCCTTCGCCCTAGCATAAAACACCTTTTTTTTTTTAAATTCGCTTTATTTTTCCGGTTCATTGTAGTACATGGTATTGCAGTTTTATTGCAGTGGCATTTTGTAGTTCATACATTATTACATTATATAATATGTTCTTATACAATGAATCTATGCAGCAGATATAAATGTTTCAGATACAGAGATGATCATTGTGCTGCCCACATACTTTCTGTCTCATAATATACTCTGCATTCTGGGGTTTTAACATTATATGGCATCATGTGTTATTCATTTGAACCATTGTCTAATTTGTTAATATTATTAATCAAACATATCAAGAAGAGAAGGAGAAAGAGGGAGTTGGGGGGGGGGGAATAAACAAAACCAGAAGAAAACTTTCTCTGTTCATTGATATTGCTATAGTAAGTATATCTTACATTTTATCTGCATATAAGTTATTGTCATTCAACCTTTGCTTCCATATTTTAGGGGACTGATGGACGGGCACCGCCCAGGTACGCTCCCGTCAAGGTCAGAGACATAGAACAGGAGACAGGGGACTATCCATGCCCCTCCCCTCTCCATTGGAGTGGTCCCCCCCTAGCACTGCAGAGTGGCAGAGGAGGAGTACCGGACTCCCCAGATCCTATCATATTTAGTGGGGCTGTGCCTATGTTGATAAGTAATTTTTTGATAGGGTAGGTCTTTGTTGACCAGGTCAAGCCATTGTTGTATTGTAGGTACGTCCGGTGCCATCCATTTGATTGTGATATTTTTCCTAGCGTAGAAGAGTATTTGGGCAAGTAATGCTGCTTGGTACTTAGGCCATCTTTCTTCATCTATACATCCCAACACGCAGAGTTCCGGCAGTTGTTCCATATGTATTTTCAGTTGTTGATTATTAAATTTAACAATCAGGCTCCAATAGTGTTGCAGAGGGGGGCACATCCATATCATATGCCAGAAGTCTGCATTAGTTGCTTTACATTTGGGGCAGGTCTCCTGTTGATTTGGTCGTATATGTTTAAGCTGTCTAGGGGTTAGGTATGCCTGGTTTGTAATATAAAATTGAATTAGTTTGTTCTGTGCTGCATGTGAGACTTTATTTTGGCTGTTTAGCATCTGATTTATTGTATCTCCATCCATGTCGTCTATATGCTGTCTCCATTTGTCAGCTAGTGCGCTTACATTTGACTGAGTGTAGGCCTGCAACATTATCTTATATAGTCGAGACACCATTCCTTTTTTTTGCGGTGATTGGAGGGTCGTGTATATTGGGTGGTCTCCTATTATGACCGGGTTATTTTGAAATTGAGTTTTGAGGCAGTGCCGTAGCTGTAGGTAGCGAAACTGGAATGATTTTGGCAGGTTAAATTTATTTTTAAGCTGGTCAAATGTTTTGAGTTTGTTGTTTGCGTATAGATGTCCAAAGTTATATATACCATATTTTGTACAGGCCGCTGCCTCATGGAATGCAGCTAGGTTGGTGTATGAGTAGTTGTTCCATATGGGAGCATTTGATGGAATCTTGGAGTATTTGAGTATTTTGTTTGCTAGTTTCCAGACAGCAGCATCTTGTTTGTGTATCGTTGTTATGCATCCAGTTGTGTGTTCTTGAGGGTCCCCTATATAGGCAAGATATGAGCTTTTTAGGTATTGCTGCAGCATAAGGTCTGACTGAGTTGGCTTTTCTCCCTCGGTCACCCAGCATCTCTGGTACCTCAGCTGTCCAGCTAGGAAGTAAAGTTGAAAATTTGGGAGACCCAATCCCGCGTCTTCTTTAATTGCCTGCAGCTGAGGAAACTTCACCCTAGTCCTTTTTTGTCCCCATAGAAAGGATGTCAACAGGCTGTTAATTGAGAAGATTTTTTGTGGGATATAGCTCATGGCATGCTGCATTATGTAAAGAATTTTCGGTAGTATAAATATTTTTAGTATATTTATTTTCCCAATTAGATTTAGTGGTAGCACTTTCCAATGTAGTAATTTATCTTTGATAAACTTGATGAGTGGTGAGATGTTGAGGTTGTGGAATTCTGACGGTGATTTAGTAACATATATCCCAAGGTACTTGAAGGACTTGACGATTGGGATTGATTGAATGGTGTGTGTTGATGTTAATGTAGTATCATCTATGGGGAACAGATATGACTTATCCCAGTTTATATATAGACCAGATTTTGGGCCAAATTCATCTATAGTTTGTTTTGTTGCTAGCAAAGAATCACTCGTTGCATTTAAATAGATAATCATGTCATCAGCATACAGTCCTATTTTTTCTTCGTATGGGCCCAGCTTCAGCCCTTCAATCTTGGGATGTGATCTAATTCTGCATGCCAGTACCTCTATCGCCAGGGCGAACAGGAGTGGTGATATTGGGCATCCCTGTCTAGTGCCCCGGTAAAGCTGGAACGGTTCAGACATGGTTCCCTGTATAGTAATCCTGGCTGTGGGCAAGGAGTACAGCAGACGGACCCATGTTATATATGTCGGTCCAAAGCCAAACCCCTTAAGGACTTCCCATAGATATACCCATTCAACCGAGTCAAACGCCTTTTTGGCGTCTAGGGAGAGCATTATCCTGTGGCCGATGTTATCATGGTCTATTTGGGTCTGAATCAAAGTCTTCCTGATGTTTATAGAAGTAGATTTATTGGGCATAAAGCCGGTCTGCTCTTCAGCGATTATTGTAGTGATGACACTTTGCAGCCTGTTTGCCAGTATTTTTGCTAATATTTTGTAATCACAGGTTAATAGGGATATAGGTCGGTAGGAGTCCCTATTCTCTGGTGGTTTTCCTGGTTTTAACAGAATTATGATATTGGCTTCGCAGAGTGATTTGGGTAGTAGACCTATATTAAATGCCTCGTTGTACATATTTAATAGTGGGGTAGACAGAGTTTCCTCGAATTTTTTATATATTTCTATCGGTAGCCCGTCGAGACCCGGAGCTCTACCATTCTGTAGTTGTTGGATCGCCTTTTCCACCTCTGCAACTGAGATTGAGGATTCTAGCAAATTACATTGCTCTGTTGTGAGTTGAGGTAAATTAGTGTGTGTTATGTACTCAGCTATTTCTCGTTGTGTGGCAGTGAGACCAGAGGAGTATAGATTTGAGTAGTAGCTCTGGAAACTACGTGTAATGTCCTCCGGGTTCTGAATTCTTCCCAAGATTGGGTCTTGAATCTCTAGTATTGTGGTGGGGGTGTTTATGTTCTTTGTCATGTATGTTAACAGCTTGGCCGACTGGTTTCCAAGTTCAAAGAAGGACTGCTTGTTAAAGAACTGTTTCCGCTCTGCCTTATCCTGTAGTAGTGTGTTATATGTTCGCTGCTCCAATAATAGGTTTTCGTATGTTGTGGGGTTGGGTAATTGTACATATTTCTGTTCTGCACCTAGTGTCTTAAGTCTCTGGGTCTCTTCTTTTTCTCTAGTTAGTCTTTTAATGTACGAGATTGTGCTTTTTAGGGTGCCTCTTAGGAATGCTTTCATTGCGTCCCATTGTATTAATGGTGATACCGGCCCTTGGTCTATTTCAAGATAGTCTTGCAGTTTTTGTAGTGTTAGGTCGCCCTCTGGGAGTTGCGAGAGCCAGAATGGGTGTATTTTCCAGAAACGTGTGAGGTGAGTTGGGGTGTTTCCTGCCAGTTGAATTATAAGTGGGGCATGATCTGAGGGCCCTCGCGGAAGGGTTTCTACTTTTTGTATTTTCCGGGTTAAAGTGGAGGACACGAATATGTAGTCTATTCTGGATAGAGTTCCATACGTTGCAGAGTGGCATGTAAACATTGATTTGTTTGGATTCATGTATTTCCAGGCGTCTACCCAGTTCCATTCCTGGGTGAAGTGATATAGTTGTGTGTTGCTTTGTTGGTGGCCTTGGGGGATTCTAGCTGGTAGCCTATCTCTTAGTTCATCCATAACTAAATTGAAGTCCCCAAGGCAAATAATCTGTGCCTGAGGGAATTGTGCGATAAATGGTAAGGCCTGTGATAGTAGAGCGATGCTTGCAGGGGGAGGGTTATAGAGATTCAGTATTACGTATGGTGCAGAGTCTATTTCGAGTGCTGTAAATACATATCTGCCTTTGGTGTCTGACTTGTTTTGCCAGATTTTGTATCGAACCGTGTTTCTGATTAGTGTAGACACTCCCCTGGAATATGTGGAGTGGCAACTGTGTGATGCCCATCCCACCCATGGTTTTTGTAGATACTTAGTGTCTTGATTTAGAAAGTGTGTCTCCTGTAGGCATATTATATCAGGAGATTGCCTACGTATTACTTCCTGTATGATGCTTCTCTTCCTGGGATTACCCATTCCCCGGACATTCCATGTCATTATTTTAATTTGAGAGCCCATGGCCTATTGTGTGCCGGTATAGCCCAGGTGCTCAGGGCAGCTCCCAGGCCGGCGCCCGCCTCGTCCCATATTACTTTGCAGACATACATATATACATTTGAACAGAGATTGCTTGTAATTTGAATAACAGTAAACCAAAAAGAGGAAAGAAAAGATAACAACAACATTGAACCAACATTATCCCAAAACATCCTATCAGGGGTTACCGTGGCAACCATTTACCCCGAGTAGAGGGAAAAGGGACGGGGATAGAGGCTTTTGCTCCCGGTCCAATTATTACGGAGCAAAACATAAAGGGGGGGAAAGAGTGGCCGCAGTGAAGTCGGTCGGTCAACACCGCGGGCACCCCCATTTGGTATTATTTGGGCAGATCAGGGTTAACATAAAGACCGTAGTGATTACTTTCATCCTACAGCATACCAGTAATTTTCAATTGGGTGTTAACATTTTGTTTGTTTAGACCCACTGAGCTTGTTTTATTTCACAGTATTCAGCAGAGTCTAGTTCCCTATCTATCAAAAGGAGGTGACCAGATCAGAGGGGCTAAGACACCACATCTGTCTATAAGTATCAAAGGCATAGTGTGTACATATTTTGAGGGCACATAGTTGTGTCAGCTCATACACGCTGTACTTCGGTATTTGTCCTGTTTGTGTACATTCGGCCCTGTGTCAGTACAAGGTCATAGTTCAGGTAGTATACCAGGGGGCTACAGTTACGGCCCATGACTTGGAGAGGAGGCAGGTAGTCCCCATTCCTGTGGCCAAACTGTTGTGATGGTAGCCGGGGCAATCCGGCTGCTGTTGCTGGTGTCCTAGCATGTTATGTAACGGCTGAGATTAACCGGTCAAGTATACACTTTGGCTGCAGTGTGCCCCCCACATAGTCACAACCATCATACTTTACCAGTCAGTTGGTCATATGGCTCAGCTGGATCACAGGTTGCGTGTATTTTTCTTGGATTTTTTTTTTTTTTTGGGTGCTGTACCACTGGTATCTAACCACTCAGTGGCCTCCATAAGCGATGTGAAAAATGTGTTATTGTCCTTGATATCCGTTGGTCATATGGTTCAGCTGGATCACGTGTTACTTGGATTTTTCTTGGGTTTTAGGGTGCTATACCACTGGTATCTAACCACTCAGTGGCCTCCACAGATGATGTAAAATAATATGTGTTGTTGCCCTTGATGATCCGAAGTCTAGCCGGGAACATCATGGAGTACTCTAGATCAGCTCTGCGGAGTCGCTGTTTAACTGCAGAGAATGACGCCCTTTGCTTCTGCAGATCCGGTGAATAGTCAGGGTATATAGATATTGTCGCGTCTCCATGCTGCATCGGTGCTTGGTTTCTGGCCATACCTAGTATGCTGTCTCTATCTCTTGAATTTAATAAACGAGCTATTAGTGGCCTAGGTCTGGCTCCTGCTGGCGGTGCCCTAGCTGGTATCCGGTGGGCCCTCTCTACTGTGAATGCCGTACTAAGATTGTTTCTGCCAAATTTCGTAATCAACCACTCCTCCACAAATTCGGTAGGTTTGCTGCCCTCCGCCCGCTCCGGGAAGCCCACCAACCTGATATTTTGCCGCCTGGATCTATTTTCCAGATCCTCTGCCTTGTTTTTGTATATAGAGAGCTGCTGCTGGAGTGCCCGGATATCTCCCTGGACAGGTTGTATGGTGTCCTCAACATTAGATATACGTGTCTCTGTCTCTCCCACCCGGCTGCGTACCTTTTGTAGATCTTGCCTGAGGATCCCTATGTCGACCCTGGCCTCCTCTATGAGCGCGGTGAGGGAGGATTTTATATCTCCGATTGCGGTTAGCAGGCTGGTGTGGACCTGGGCAAGCGTGGGTTCCTCCTGTTCCTCTGTCCGCGGGTCCCCGGCGCGGGTCGGAGCCGGCCGTTCCAGGCCGCAGGCCTGGTTTGCATGCTGCCCACGTGGTGGTGTGGTGGGGTCTTGCGGAGTCGGGTCCGATTGTGCCTGGTGTGCGAACCTGCTGAGCCTGTCAGCGGCTGAGGTATCTCTCCTCTCTCTGTCTTTATTCTTGCCCATTTTCACAGTGGTAGTTTCTCAGGATGATGTGTGAGGGTAAAAGCGGACCGGGAGCTCTCTCCTCCACGTCCTCTCACGCCGCCATCTTGGACACGCCCCAGCATAAAACACCTTTGATATATAATGGGTCTTCCTCCCCCAGCCCCAACCGCTATAATAGTTTTTCCAGAAACTCCCCTGATCGTCACTTAACTTACCTCTCTCCCCCGGCGTTCTGTGCAGCCAGCAGCCGCATCCATGGTTGGATGCCTCTCAACCAATCACAGTCGCATCTGCCAGTCCGGCCCCCTGCTTGCAGTTTCATGCAAGCAGGGGGCCGGTTACAGTGCGTTGGAGGAAAGAGGGAAGGTAAGTAATGATCTGGGAAGTTTCTGGAAAATCTATTATAGTGGTTGGGGCTGGGAGAGGGAGACCTATAATATGTCAAAAAAAATTTAAAGGGGTGGACATGCCCTTTAAATGACCATATATTAGGAGCACTATTCCCTAATCTTCCCATTACCTTCATCTCTAAAATTAGCTCAGGGTGAGTAGATATCGCCAGATACAACAACGCATCCTGTCTAGTAGGAACTTCTACCATCTGTGAAAGAAAATGCTCGTAAAGGAGATTTAAGAACTTGGTACCTTTTGAGGTGCTGGCAGTTCCCTTACTCCAATCTATGTCAGGGTAATTGAAATCCCCCATAACCAGAACATGCCTCATACCAGCAGCCTTCCACATCTTCACTGGCATTTGGCAGCTTATAACATACCCCAACAATTAATTTACCCACTTTCTTGCTTCCTGTACATAGCTCCACCCATATTGTTTCTGCCTTATCGTCTATACCCCCATCTATCTCATGTTTTACATTTGGCTTCAACTCTTGTTTTACATACATACATATATACTCCTCCTCCTTTTTATTAACTCTGTATATCCTTCAATATTTAGTCGTGTTCAGTATCCTTCAATGTTCAGTCGTGTGAATCATTTAGCCATGTTTCTGCTTTACAGATCACATCATACCTTTCCTTTAAAGCTATTAGTTCTAGTTCTCCATTTTTTCCAGGCAGACTTCTTGCATTTGTAAGCATACTTTTTAGATTATCATTCAATTTAATTCCAAACTTGGATATACATGCCTCCTTATCCTCTATGCTCCCCCCTCCATTATCTTATTAGCCCCTTGATCCCTATTCCCTTTGTCTACTTCTGTGAAGTCCAATGTATCCTCCCCCCATACCTATATTAAAATTTCCAACCCTCTAGCCATATTCTCCCCGAAAACAGCTGCGCCGTGATCATTGAGGTGCAGTCCATCTCTACAAAGAGCCTGCAGCCAACAGAGAAGTCAGCCCAGTTCTCCAAAAACCAAACACTATCTCCTTACACCACCCTCTTAACCACACATTTATACTCCTAAGCTCCCGTTGCCTCCCTAGCGTAGCATGTGGTTGTGGTAGTATTTCTGAAAACACTACCCTTGAGGTCCTTACTTTTAACTTGGCCCCTAACTCTCTTAAATCATTTTTAAAGTCCTCACCTCCATCTTTGTCATTGGCACCAACATGAACCAAGACCGCCGGGTCACTCCCAGCCCCACCCAATAATCTGTCTACACGATCCACCACATGTCGAACCCTAGCACCAGGCAGGCAACACACTGTTCGGCATGTAGGGTCTTGGTGGCAGATTACCCTGTCTACCATTCTAATAATGGAGTCCGATACCACTACCACCTGCCTATCCTTCCTAGCCCCCAATTCTCCCCCCATTGTATTAGAGATGGCCGTCCCCTGGGTTCTTAAGGGAATGGCCCACTCCATGCATGCTACTTCTGAGTCATCGTCCTCCACATTTTCACCTAACACGGCAAACCTGTTGGGAACGACCAGCGGGGAAGAAGTGACCCTACCTGTCCACCCCCTACTTCCTCTAATCTATCTTCCTTTTCCACTTTATCTGCCCCATTTTCACCCTCCAGTTTACTGTCCCCTGCCAGTACCTGCATTTCCCCCAGGTTTGCCAAGCCCTGCAATGCTGCAAGTTTTCCCTTTACATTCTGCACCTCAGATTCCAAAATGGCAACCCACTCACATCTGACGCATACATAGGTCCCTTGGGGCGGCTGCTCCAAGATCCCATACATGCGGCAGGATGCACATTGCATGGCCACAACAAAACTGTCCATACTAAACAGCAATACACAACACAGAAGCAGCAATACAAAACAACAGACCGCAATCTTGTTCTTAAAGGGCATGTCCACCAGCCCCAACCGCCATAATAGAAATTTGAGAAAGTCCCCCGATCTTAACTTACCTTACCTCACCTCTCTCCTCCGCCTCACTCCCCGGACCTTTGCTTGCACAGAACTGCAAGCAGGGGGCGGGACCGGCAGCTGCCTCTCAGCCAATCAGGGAAGCGGCTGCTCAGAACGCCGGAGGAGAGAGTTAAGGTAAGTAACTATGGGAGGACTTTCTTTAAATTCTATTAAGGCGGTTGGAGCTGGGGGACCTATACCTACATTATATACAAGGGGTTTAGAGCTAGGGGGAGGGAGAGAAAACAGGAGGGGGGAGGGCTCTCCTACGCATGCCTCAAACCTTGTCGAGGTTGAGGCAGAGACAAGCGCAGGATGAGTCACTGGTAGCTTCTACACTGCAGTTTTCCTGGCTTTGGGGGGGCATAGCAGGAGAACCGTTTGGAGCAGAGATTTAAAGGGCAAGTCCAGCCCCAAAATGAAAACTTACATACAGGTAAATCACCCCCCAAAACCCTAAACAGTAATAGTTTGAAATCTGAAATATATAAGTCTAACCTGAAATCTTGCACAATGTCCTGTTTCCCCTGTTTCTGCTTCCTGCTTCAGTTATGGATTTGACAGTTGACATCACAGCAAATGACTGAATGTTAATCCCCTAGCTGCCTATTCTGAGAATGCCCAGGCTCAGTACAGGTTTCTAAATTGCTCAGTTTCCATGAGGCATCCAGGAGCATAGCAGGCATACAGTAATGAATTCATAGGACAAACTATGATATATCAACATATTTTAAAGAGGCTATTCTTTCTAGAAGGTGTTCTTATGAGGGTGGAGTTGTCCTTTTAAGGTAATGATTTTTGTACACTACACAGTGGGGCCAGTATGGGGTTAAATTTCAGTTTTGGGGGTGGACATAAAACAGACAAATCCCTTTAAAACCAAAAATCCCTTTAAAACCAAAAATCCCTTTACATGTGGGTCGCATAAAGCTGGATTGCTCTGGAAGGAGAACTCTGGCAATTTAAACCAATTAGCTACACCCTCATCCAATCAGAATGGAAAGAAACAAACAAAAAAAGACTCTCTTTTGTTTCTTCCCAGCCCCCACTCTACAGGTAACAATGTAGTTGATAAAAGTATTTAATTTAGAAACTTTCAGGGACATTCAATAAAAGTTCTTATCGTTTAAAATGGTGTTAATTTTGCCCCAATCAGAACTTACGTAACATTAGAAAGCTAACATCTGATTGGTTGGGGCAAAATTAGCACCATTTTAAACGATAAGAACTTTTATTGAATAACCCCCTTTGTGCCTAAAGTTTACTTAAAAAATCCCCACCACCTTATTCTAGTAGTATTAAGCAGTAAAAAAAAAAACAAAAGTAATTTTCTTTACTCAGACATATGCAACATGGCTGAAAATTTTTTTAATTGCAATTACTTTGCAGTCGGTGCACAATGAAAGGTTGTTTGGTATTTACTTTAGAAGCATGACGCAGGCTGCATTTTAATGTAGCCATATATCAAGTCATAAACTACCACATAGCCTTGTAATATGTAGGTTTTAGATGTGTTTAGGCTCAATCTGATCCACAAAAACACTTTTTTTCTGCCACAGATATTGCTTTTAATCTTCCCATATTTCCTAAAAATTGCTTTAAATGTTCCACAGTCTCTCTTTCCTAGTCCCTTTAATAGTCACAGAGCTGCAGGATAATGAAGTAAACCTGATCTTACCACTGAACTGTGCAATGCATTTCTAAATAGTGTCCCTATCTGAAAGTAAATGAAACCTTCACTATTTGAAGGTGAATGAAGCCTTCAGAGCAAATCAATCCAGCTCCATATTTTGGTAATTTACCAATCAAGCACGGACACACTGACATAGCCAGAATGGGAGTTAAGTTGGGTACACTGTAACAATCTGTCAAAGATGACAGAATCTGCAAGATTCTGTCTGTCATCTTTGACAGATGGGAGTATACACAGTCACAATCGTACTCCCTAAATAAATTATAGGGAGAACTTTTGTGACTGCTATACTCCCTATGGTCGCGACCATCTCCCTATACCTTAGTACAGGGAGCTGACAGCAAATGAGGGATTTTCTTCTGAAAATTACTGCTGACGACGTGGAACATTCATCAGCACCAGAAACTACTGTTTCGGCCGTACACACTTTCCCCAATAAAGGGCCATTCCCATCGGTACCAATGTGATTGGCCCTTTATCGGCATATGTGGAACCAGCTTTAGATATCTAACTGAAATCCAATGGGAGGAGACTTCTTACTATATGAAGGAGTAAGTTGTGGAAAAAGTGATAAAATCTACTATTTACAGATAACAGGAAAAAAACCCGAACCAGGGAAATAAAAAGAGGTAACAAATATAAGATGGGTGAAATAAAAAAGGGTGTACATGTCCTTTAGCATGAAACCCTAAACTAGTTCAGCACTATGTAGTCTTGTCTGCACTCTGATCTGGTTTCATAATTTGCTATTTTTATGTGACTTGGGAGAATACTGTAACAGAAACATTGCTTTTTCAGTTCAATTCCTATAGATTACAACTTATACAGGAAATTCTGGTCGCTTCAAGACTTCTTCAGGAATCCTGTACAGTGCTATGACAAGACCTCTTGGAAAACATTTCTCAAAGTACATTCATTATCTTCTGCTTTACTGTTTTAACCAACTTATTATTTTTGTCACTGTTACTTAACTTTTTTATTTATTTAATGCACCAAAGAACATATATAATCATACATCTTTAACAATACACAGTAAATGTGCTAGTTATTTCATATTTTAGTTAGATTCAAATATCCTGTGGGCTGGGCCCACAGGATATTCACCCATAAAAACGGAGGAGTTAGATAAATAAATGTAAAAGAAAGCTGAAATGTTAAGTTGGCCCCTAACACCCCAGTCTGACACCAGTTATTTTCGTTGCAGTTATTTTTCTGACACCAGTTATTTTTGAGTTTTCATTTGTCATGTAAGTAAATAGATAACTCAATCCCCAACACTTGATCTGTTTTAGTGCTGTAAAATATCTTATCTGGCAAAGGATCCATTCTACATTTAGTTATTATCCAATGGAACAAATGTTTTTGTTTGTTGAATTGTATATTTTTCGGTCAGTTCTCAGATGAAGTTCTTACCGTATTTAAGAGCTATAAACTTGATGATACTCAAGCTTCAAGGAAAAAAATTGAAGAGCTGAAATCTGGAGGAGAGCACGTATACTTTGCTAAATTTTTGACTAGCGAAAAGGTAAAAATGTGTTCTCCAAAAAATAGTAGTTTCCTTCATAAAATGTGAACTTCACGCATAATCTTTCTTCATTTTAAGTTAATGGATCTACAGTTGAGCGATGGCAACTTCCGGCGCCATATATTGGTCCAGTACCTTATTCTGTTCCAGTACCTGAAAGGACAAGTCAAATTTAGAAGGCAAGTGGGGAAAACGTTCAACTGGTTTGCATGGATTATGCAAATGTTAGCAAATTGTCCAACAATTTGCATGTGCTCTAGGAAATGAAAATTAGTTATACAGTGACTGCTTAAAAGGTATACTAATTCAATATCTCAAAGATCCTGTATCATAAGACAATGTCCACAGCACCCAGTATGGCCAATGTCTCGTGCAGATTAGATGCTCGTCCATATACCATCTATTGTCTAAATAACGCATTTAACAGTTGGTGGTTCTTACCTTATGACGTTCCTGTCTGGCCCATTTCTTTTAGAAATCACAAGTCGATTATAAAAATTAACTGGCTAGCATGTAATCTATCTATATATAAGTTATGGGCACCTTAACTCAGTTTACAGAGTGAGGTGTATCCCTTATCCGCTAGCTAAGTGTATGCAGAAAGTTGTGCTTCTAACCTGTCAGCCATGCTATTGCAATTTTGTGTACAACATAGTATTCAGCTAAATATGTACAATTCCAAAGTGTAAAAGATATTTCTTATCTTTGTCTTTAAAACGTTAAAACTCCTGCATACCCAGGGCCCTCTGATACAACACAACAAAATTGTAAATAAACAGTCAATTATTAAATTGAATAATACTAGAATATTTTTTTATTATATATTGGTTAGAAAAGGTGTTTAACCTAACTGTCCACTTAAAAACCCAGTGGCAATTGAATTATCTGTAAGCAATAATTAATATAACCTTTCCAGATGTGCAAGAGTAATGCAACAATTTAATACTTTTTAATTCCTATTTTGCGTTTTAGTCAAAATTATGTTCTGCTAGATGAGCAGTCTCTCTGGATTGAAGACACCACTAAACTTGTTCACCAGGTAAGAATAAAAAGATAAATATTTTTCTATATGTTCTGCTTTGGGCTTTGGAGGTAAAAACTAATGTGATTCAATTGTTCTCCCGCCAGTTGCTCTCTGAAACCCCCCCAATCGGAGACAAGTTTTCTAAAATGGTTGAGGTAACATTTTTACTCAGTACGTTATGGCTATATAAATGGTGCTTACATTCATAACTAAGGCTTACGGTGTGCGAATTGTTTTTAAGCATGTACTGAATACAGAAGAAAACTGGAATGCATGGAAGAATGAAGGCTGCCCTAGTTTTGTCAAGGAAAGGTAATTCATTTTAGAGGATACCAGTGAGAAACCATTTGTTTTAATAAAATATTCACTATATGCTGATTTTCTGCGGGCTGCCAACCTAACTACATTTTCAGAATTGTTTGTTCTCTCGTTTTACTTTATATCACATTAAAATTTTGACTCTCCAATAGTATTTCGTTTGCACACTAAAACTAAAATGATTTTTGTTAGAACGTTGAACCTAACAAAAAAGAAAATCACAAATTAAATTTTCTGTGCTTTGAATTAAAAGCACCACAAAAAAAACATTTGTAGGAAGTTTATTACACACTATTATTTCAGAAGCTACCTCCCTACTCAGAGGACTGATAAGATCACAATAGTACAAAGGATAACTAAACTTATATTTCTCTTACAGCCTACAGGGGGACCCAGGAGACCTTGGGGTTATAGCCATTCTCCAGGAGAGCGGACACTTAAAACAAGAAGAGAGGCTCAGGTGCTCCTCCCCCTTCCTGAGGTGTATACAGTGCAGCACCGGAAGCCTCCAGTTTTTAGTGTCCGCTTTCAGGAGAATGGATAATTCTATGGCAGTATCAGATAGGAGCCGGCTCCTGAAGTGGGAGAGCATGAAGACATAAAATGTGCAGAACCCCCTCCTCCGCCTAGCGGGTAACCAGTGGTGGCTTCCACTGCTTCCCGCAGCTGCACTAACCTCCAGGTAGCTGGAGGGAGAAGCCGGACTGCTTCCCTTTCCAAGGATCCATCATGAGATAAACGCAGCTGAGATTCACAGCAAAGGCAGTCACAGCAGCATGGCTTGGGTGGGACTTCCCTTCTCCTTCACTTCCGGAATTTTCCTCCATCGCGCGCATACTTAACAGGGTGGGACTTCCTCCTTCCCGGTCTTCACTGTGAGAGAGCGGGCCTTGCTCTTCCACCGCAAGTATCCGTTTTAGGGGGTGGGACTTCATTTTTTCCTCCTGTACTCCCGGTTGAGACCTCATGGCTGCTCCTCCTTGCTCCTACCTCTGCGTAGCACTCCTCCAGGCTGCTTCAATCTAAGTACCTTTTTTTTTCTTCCTCTAGCTTCTGGAAGAACATCAATATCTCCCTTTAGCCCCTCTTTCCCCCCATTATTTGGGGACTTGTAAAAAAAACTTTTTTCTTTCTATATCTATCTCTCTCCTCTCCAATGTTTTCCAAGGAGAAATCCTTGTCCCACCAAAAGGCAGATAAATCTGCCCACGCCATTTCCTATGTATGTGCCATGTGCCAAGGGAAGTTGCCTGCCGGTGTATCTGGACCACTTTGTGCAACATGCAGCTCAACCCAAGACCCCCAGCCTGTACAGATTGAGATTGCCAGTCAAAAACCTGAGTGGGCCTGATCCCTCCGGGAATCCATTGATTCTCTAAAAAATCCGCCTTCGGGGTTCGGCATTACCTGCGGATCCTCAATGCAGTGTCCCCCAGGATTCCGAACCAGCCTGGGCTAAATCCCTAACAACATCAATGTCCATGTTATCCGCCTCCATCTCACAGGTACTCCAATCAGTACATCCATCTGGAACGGATACTAGGGTGCATATATCAATTAGACCTCTTGACACCTTATCCACTCCACCTGTGGAGGAAGGTTATCTGGAAGAAGGAGAGAACTCAGAAGAAGGAGAATTGGAATCCGTTGCTTTTGAACAGGAAATACCATCCAGGTTCACTCCAGAAGCAATCAACAACCTTATTAAATCAGCCTACAGACCCTTCAGGACCGGAGGAGGAACCGGAAGACCAGGCTAAACCCCTATTCACACGTTCCAGGAAACAGTCTGCGACCTTTTCATCCTACGAACAGCTGGACTGGATTGTCATGCAAGAGTGGGCTTCCCCAGAAAAGAAGCTTTCCCCATCACAACACTTCCAGGCGATGTTTCCATTTCCACAGTCAGATGTGGATAGATGGTTCGCAGGGGATTACCTGGTGTCCTTGGACATCCAAGACGCCTACCTTCACGTTCCCATCTGGCACAGTCATCATCACTTTTTGAGATTCGCAGTACAAGATCAACATTTCCAGTTTACCGCTCTGCCCTACGGCCTGGCCTCGGCTATGCACGTATTTACGAAGATCATGGCCTGTCAGGCGGTATTCCTTCGACTTCAAGGGATTGCTCATAAAGATGGCGTCTTTAGAACTAGATACACAACATGTAGATTTCTGCGCAAGGATTCTAACACAATTCAGCTGGATCATCAATCCAAAGAAATCCTTTTTTCAAACCATCTCGTCAGATGACGTACTTAGGAATGAGGTTTGACACTTCTCTTCACATAATTTTCCTGACACAGGAAAAAATCTCTTCGCTTCTAAATCTTACCGCGGAGGTGAGAACCTTAACAAAGATATCCATCCGCCATGCGATGAGATTAGTGGGGAAAATGGTATCTGTGGTGAAAGCGGTTCCTTACACTCTATTTCACCTGCCTCGCCTTCAAGGACACCTCCTTCTACATTGGGACAAAGAACAGAAGTCTCTAGATCACGTAATCCCCCTCCCGTCGCACATCAACAGTCACTCATTTGGTGGATGTCGGAATCCAATTTGTCACGCGGCAGACAACTTTGCTTTCCACCTTGGACAGTGGTAACAACGGGTGCCAGCCTTCAGGGATGGGGAGCAGTATGCAACCAGTTGAGAGTACAAGGCTGGTCCTCGGAAGAAGTTCGCCTGCTGATCAACATTCTGGAACTACGGGCGATCTTCCTAGCCCTCTCTCACTGGACCAACGTTCTGAAAGGCAGGAATGTTTGGATCCAGTCCTACAATGCCACGTCTGTAGCGTACATAAATCGTCAAGGGGGCACTCGAAACGCCATGGCCATGACAGATGCTTCTCGGATTCTAACATGGGTTAATTTCTAATTGCCTTGTCAGCCACATTCCGGAGTCCTCAACTAGAAAGCAGACTTTCTCAGTCGACATGCCTTCGATCCGGGGGAATGGGCTTCACCCGAGCATCTTCCAGGAATTGTCCCAGAGATGGGGGACCCCAGAGGGTGGACATAATGGCCTCGTGGTTTAAGTGCAAAGTTCCAACATTTTGCGCCAAGACACGAGATCCGCTGGTGACCCTGATAGATGCACCGGTAGTACCTTGGCAGTTTTGTCTATTATACGCTTTTCCTCCACTTCCCATGATACCAAGAATACTAAAGAAAATCAAGATGGAACGAATTCCGGTGATATTAATTGCTCCTCGGTGGCCTCGGAGGGCCTGGCTCACAGACCTTCTAACCATGTCGGTCGGGAAACCCTGGACCTTACCCCTTCGTCCAGATCTGCTAACTCAAGGTCCATTCCTACATCCAAATCTTCAACGGCTTCATTTAACGGCGGTTGAGTCCGCTATCCTAAGAAAACAAGGTATACCAAACTCCTACAGTAATTCCTACAATGTTGTTAGCTCGCAAACCTTCTTCCTCAAGAATATATCATCGGGTATGGTACAAATATGTAATGTGGGGTTTCTCCTCTTCCAACTTTGTCCTCTCTAGAGAAATAGATTTCTTTAAAGCGGGTACAACAATGGTCTGTCCGCAAGTGCGCTTAAAGGACAAATATCCGCTTTCTCAGTTTCTCAGTTCTCAAAGTCTCCTGGGTCCCCCTGTAGGCTGTAAAAGAAAAGGGGATTTTTGTACTCACCAGTAAAATCCTTTTCTCTGAAGCCGTAAGGGGGACCCTGGTTGACATTTTAATTCTACTGTTACTTTTATACTCTTCTACGCTCCCTATTTGGGACTAACTTGAGGAGGCTTCCGGTGCTGGACTGTATATACCGCAGGAGGGGGAGGAGCACCTGAGCCTCTCCTTGTTTTACGTGTCCGCTCTCCTGGAGAATGGATATAACCCCAAGGTCTCCTGGGTCCCCGTTACGGCTTCATAATCCTAATGTTTTCTCCCCAGAACACCTATACATTGTAAGATTCTGCTTTAGTAAGTTGTATTTAGTACATGTAAGAAATAGATTCTGTAACTAAGTAGGCTTCCATGTTATTGCCAGTACAACTCACAGCCCATGTAATCCTTCACTGTCTCTATGCACAGAGTATTTTCTATACAGTTCTTCTTTAGGATTTATTTACGGGGGATAAGGAGCTTTTAGGCTATTATTATTAATTTTGTTGTCCTTAGGTTATGAGCAAAGGGTTTAAACCTAGAAATGTTGTATTAGAGCTATATATAATTAAACGTTATTCATTTGAAGTTTATGATAGTACCATGGGGTGGTTAATTCATCTTCTCCCCAGGAAGGAGCCGTTCATGTTTTGCTTTGTCTTCTTTTGAGCATTGTGCCCTCAACTGTGCTGAATTTATTTGCTCCTTTTTTATTATTTTTCTCACTTGGTAAAGTGAAATTTGATTTAGAAGTTTGGAAAGTAGTTTACAAGTCTGCTTTTGTAATAGTATCTAATTTTAAACTAAAATATATTTAAACAGTTAGTGGAACATTTTCATATTATATTCTGTTACACACAGACCACCAGAAGCAAAGCCACAAAAAATGGCCAGAAAAAGGCCGACGCCAGAGGATTTTCTAGGAAAAGGCTCAAACAAGAAAATGTCGCTAGGAAAGTAAGTATTTAGCTTTGTAAAGTAAATGTAATGGAAAACGTTTTATAGCCAGGAATTGTAGTTTCGGGGCTAGTTTTAGAACTAGATATAATATAGTGGACTATATTATAGAAATGTAAAGCTTGTCCACCCGTTTCATGCCCCAAAGAATCAAGTACCATATCAATAATGAATGAGGGGGGGGGGGGAAACTGCACTTCCGACAGGAAACTCATACAAGCACAGAGAGAGCATTCACTTGATGTAGCCAAGGAGCTGATTTTTCTTAACGGATAAGTATGCTGTAAAAGTTAAGTTTATTTGGAAGCTGCAGCTTTAAAAAAACTGTTGCCATTTTTTTCCTATGCCCCTCCAGAGCCTACCTTTGCAGCTTGAAAGTTGCTGACTTTTTTTTCTTCTTAGCTGAATGTTTACCTACGCCCCTCTGATATTTGCTGCTTCCTCCTGCTTCTTGGGCCTCAAAAGCTAATGCCTGTTAGTTCCGTGCGCGCGCATTATGTTGCAGAGCACACAATGTGACGTCAGTGTGTGCACAGACGTGCGCACTCGTGACGTTGTCTTGCCGCGCGCACACGTTAGTGCACTCGCTAACGTTGCATGCACCGCTAAATTATGCATGTGCGCGCGACCCACGCACGGAATCAACAGGCATTAGCTTTTCAGGCCCAAGAAGCAGGAGGAAGCAGCAAATCTCTGAGGGGCGGAGTTAAACATTCAGCTAAGCAGAAGCAAGATGTCCGCAACTTTCAAGCTGCAACGGTAGGCTCTGGAGGGGCATAGGGGGAAAAATGGCAACAGTTTTTTTTAAAGCTGCAGCTTCCAACTAAACTTAACTTGATTTTACAGCATACTTATCCTTTAAGTTTGTACACATGTGCAATTGGAGGCCTGACCCGCGGCTTAAGATTGTTTACGAAATGGACACTTTCGCTGACTATCGTTTAATGTATGGGCACAGTTGTGCCTGACCAAGCGCCCATACTTTAAACTATAGTCATCCTAAATGGCAGTTTGGTACACAGTTGTGCGTTGCAGGAGTATTTGAAGCAGCCAAGAATATATTATAATTCACAGATTCATTTTTTCAACATTTGTTTAGTTAAATGAGGATTTATCTGAACCAATGATAATTTTATGCTTTTGCTCTTTCAGTTTATTACATTTCTATGTTATTGTATTAATATATGTTTGCATTTTACAACGCTGCTGTAAAAAATTGTATGCAAAACTCTTGACTTTACTTTCAGCGAAGAGTTAACGCGGCTTTGGAATCTGTCCCCTGATAACATGGAAGCTTGCAAATCTGAGAAGAGGTATAGTAATAAATGTTCTACTCTGGGACGGATTTACCGAGAGCCACAATCGCTGGCCCCCCAGCAATTTAATATAGCAGTTGCAGCTCTCGGTAAATCGCAAAGGTTGTTGTTAGAATCTGCAAACACTATATTATATAGTAGATTTGTCGTGATAACCAATATTGACTAAAATAAAAATGTTAGTGCCTGCCCAGTAAATGAGCCTGTCTGTGTGTTATATCTAATTGAGAACTTTATTTTAGCTTATCTGGCATTTAAAAAAAAAAAAAAAAAAAAAAAAAAAAAATATATATAATATATATATATATATATATATATATATATATATATATATATATTTAATTTAAAGGAGAACGAAACCCAATTTTTTATACTCCAGAATCGGAAAACAACCCCCCTAAAACACCAATAAGCTATAAAATCCCACTTCAGTAAATTGTAAATGTAAGTCTGTTAAGAACTGGATGAAGTATCTGTGTGTATGTGCAGTGTCAGACCACACCTCCTGACTTCAGTCACATGCTTCCTTGCTTTATCTGTCCTGTAAAAGGATTAGCTAGAGATTATTAATGGGTGTGACCAACTGTAACAAGTTTCTGCCATAGCTAAGGACTGAGCATGTGCAGAACATAATGGTCATTGACCAAACTCTGTGATACAGGAATGCTGTGAAGTAAAGAACAAACCATATGTTATTTAGGTTAATTTCCCAGGGCCCGTATCAAAAGGAGAGGTAAGATACAGATTACTGGTTATATATCAAGGTGTTCTGCCTTCTGGTTCAGTATTGTTCTGAGGCTTTAATTGTCCATTAATTTGCTTGTGATTTACAGTTATAGTTATTAAAGTGCCAGTTTACCCCAAATGTATTTCCCCTATTAAAAAAGGTCAGAAACGTTTTTTTTTTTCCTTTGGGCTTTTTTAATGCGTTATACTATGTGCGGTGCGTTCCAATATCTGTATTATTGGAGTGCAGGCGATGTGCATTAAACAGCATGTAAGCATCCATTCCAATATCTTGAGTGAATCATACACAGTGGGGCTGCTTGATTGCATTGATAACGTGAATCAAAAACTTGCTCCTAATTGCATTAGTCCGCAAAATAGGAGGTAGGAATACTTGCCTCTACTTCCCTCAAAATTACATATTGGGGGGAATAGTTAATGTTTTAATTCAGTTTTGTGTGGGAAGAGCACTGAAGCTTCACTTTCTTCAAGTTTTCCATAACTCCTTTGAGACGCATGATCTTTCTGGGAATGTTATTCGATACAACCAATCACAAAATCAATCATTCTTCCCCCCATTCTTCTTCGACAGGCGATGCGCTTGGTGGGGAAGATGATGTCATCAGTGGAGGCAGTTCCATACGCACTTTTCCATCTACGTCCTCTCCAGAGATATCTTCTTCGGTGTTGGGACAAATCACAACAGTCACCTTCCGCCTCCGGTTCAAATTTGGACGTTGGAGACCAATCTTATCGGCAGACAGAAACTCACCTACCAATCAATGTCCTAGAGCTACGGGCGATATTTCTTGCTCTGTCTCACTGGACAGGCCTTTTGATAGGCAAGAACGTCTGCATATAATCGGACAATGCCACGGCCGTGGCATACATAAATCACCAAGGGGGCACAAGAAGCGATATGGCATTGGCAGAATCACACCAAATTCTAACAATGTTAGAATGTCACATTCCAGCCCTAACGGCAATATACATCCCCGGAGTTCTCAACACGGAAGCGGATTTCCTCAGCCAATACACTCTCGATCCAGGAGAATGGGCTCTCCATCCGGAGATTTTCGAAGAACTAACACAGAGATGGGGGACACCAGACATAGACTTGTGCTCTGGTGGCACCTTGGCAATTCTGCCTGGTCTACATCTTTCCACCTAAAGAAAATAAAGGTGGAATGGGTTCCAGTGATTTTCATTGGCCCTCTGTTGCCCAGGATTGCTTGGTTCTCGGATCTCCTTTCAATGTCGGTAGGGGAACCGTGGTCACTTCCACTACGACCAGACCTGGCTTTACAAGGACCTTTTTGACACCCAAATCTTCAGCCTCTCCATTTAACGGAGTGACGGTTGAATCTGCCATCCTGAGAAAACGAGGGGTACCAGCATCTGCGATACCTACTATGCTGGCGGCTAGAAAACCATCTTTGTCTAAGGTGTATTATAGGATCCAGCAAAGGTATGTGATGTGGAACTCCTTCCAGGTTTGTCCTATCAAGAATCCTTAGTTTCCTCCAGAAGGGTTTTGACTTTCTATATTTTTGCATCGAAGATTTGCGGGCACGAAAGATATCCAGACTTTCTTACAAGGAGTCGCTCATTTATGTCCTCCGGTTCGTACCCCAGTCCAACCCTGGCATCTGTCGTTAGTTCTCAGGGCTCTTAAAAAGACAACCTTTGGGCCCTTGCGATCAATTCCCTTATCACTTCTCTCCTGGAAGTCTTTCTTTTAGCCATATCTTCTATCAGGAGAGTTTCAGAACTAGCTGCCCTGTCAGTGGAGCCCTCGTGTCTGACGATTCATTCAGACAAGGCTGTCCTTCGCCCACACGTCTCCTTCCTACCGAAGGTGGCCTCGTCTTTTCATATCAATCAGGAAATCATAGTTCCAGCCTTCTTTTCAAATCCTTCCTCTTCCAAAGAGCTGCATTATCTCGACATAGTGAGAGCTCTGAGAATATACATTGCTCGCACCGAAGGTATCCGTTCCACAGGCTTTGTTCATTCTACTGGCGGGGCCCCGTCGGGGATCCAGTGCTTCCCCCTTAAACCTTGGCGAGATGGATTCGATCTAGTATTGTTCGCTGCTACTTGGCAGTTGGAGCCGTTCCTTCCCTGCGGGTTATGGCTCACTCTACTTGGGCGGTCCGAGACTCTTGGGCGACTCGCCATAGCGCCTCGTTAGACCAGATATGTTGGGCAGCAACTTGGTCTTCCATACACACCTTTATTAAATTTTATCGCCTCCAAGTTTTTGCAGAGAAGGATACAACCTTGGGCTGCTTTATCCTGAAGACTGCGGAGGCCTAAACCTTCTATTTCCCACCCTAAGGGGCTTTGGGATGTCCCCTGTGTTCCTGGGTCCCCCAAGGCTGTAAGAGAAAAGGGGATTTTTATGTTGTATTCACCTGTAAAATCCTTTTCTCTAAAGCTGTAAGAGGGACCCAGGTACTTCCCTCCCTGTTTGTTGACATGATTGTCTTTTTGCTTGTTGCCGGTTACCTTTCTTGTTTATTCTATTGTTTTGTTACTTCTGTTTGCTTACGCTCCCTCTTTGGGACCAACTGGAGGAGGCTTCCGGTGCTCAGAGAGATATATCTGAGGGGAGGAGCACTGGAGTCTCACTTCCTTCAATTTTAAAGTGTCCACTCCTGGAGAATTGTGCTTTAACCCCTGCGTTCCTGGGTTCCCCTTACAGCTTTAGAGAAAAGGATTTTACAGGTGAGTACAACATAAAAATCCCCTTTTTCTATGCCATTTCCTGGCTTTTGAGAATATTGGTTGTCACGTGAACATAAATGTCATCACATATTAACTGGCTGGCAGAAAAAGAGAATCAGTCCAATCTGCATTGGTGTGTGTGTTTTGGGTGGTGGGATTTCCTAGCCTGCTAGAATCTATTCCAGTTGAATAGAATAGAATTGTACCTTTATTATAATAAAAAAGATGAGCAGACCAGTGATGTCGAACCTTGGCACTCCGGATGTTTAAAAACAACAACTCCCAGTTTGTATTTTGCAACCAAGGTATGCTGGGAGTTTTAGTTTCTAAACATCTGGAATGCCAGGGTTCAACATCACTGGTCTTCTCATCTTTTTTATTATAATAAAGGAACATTTATATTTACAGACAGAAAACAAACATTTCTGCAACAAAAATAAAAAGAATCAATGACCGTAAATGGCTGATGGTAATAAGAGGTGCAACATTTTCCTGTACTACAGCAATCAATCATATGTTAGCTTTTGTATGTATGTATGTTTATTTATATAGCGCCACTTGGTGTAGCACTGTACAATATTAGAATATAAAATGCTTGTTTTTGCAATGCACTACCATGCAATATATACTATGTGCGGTGCGTTCCAACATCTGTATTATTGGAGTGCATGCGATGTGCATGAAACAGCATTGTTATTGTTTTCATTTAGTTTTTTGTCGCTTTAATGTGCCAATGAATGTTTTTGGTGCCATTTCCTGGCTTTTGAGACTAGATGTGCGGCACAGAGAAGATTTAGTTTCCTGATTGTTAGAGAGTGAGACAATGAGTGCAGAAGAGTTAAGTATCAAAGATGGGAAGCAGGGATACCAGAAAGCAGAAGGTTACAATAGCAACATTGTTAATATGATTAGAAAATGAGACAAAGGAATCATTAATTATCCCTAAGCAACATCCCGACTGAATAGGGTAAATAAGGGGTGTTTCAACTGAAATAGAAAAAGGTGGTATAGGGTTTTAAGTGGGGAAACGATTCGTTCCGTTTTAGTCAAGTTTAGTTTGAGGCATCGGTGCACTATCCATGAGGAGACAGCACAGAGACAGTCGGAGATGTGGTGTCAGCGTGGGGGTGGAAAGGTATCATTGAAGACCATCGCCATACAGATGGAATTTAAAACCAAATGTGCTAATGACATCTCCCAGGGAAATAGTATAGAGGTAGAACTATAGGGGTCCAAGATGTGAGCTCTGCAAAACCCCTACACTAATAGGAAGTGGAGGGGATTTTTTATTATTAAAAGACACCGAGTAGGTTCTTTTAGAGTGGTATGATCATAGCCAGGATGCCGCTTCATTCCGGATGCCCAAGGAGTTAATAATTTTCATTAGGAGGGAATGAACAAATTCCTGTGTCAAATGCAGAGGAGAGGTCAAGAAGGATGAGAAAAGTGACCTTTGGCAGCCTTAAAGTCATTCACAACTTTGTACAGAGCCGTCTCCGTGGAGTGCACAGGACAAAACCCTGACCGCAAAGGGTCCAGTAGGTTATGAGAATGAAGATAATTAGCAATACAGGAGAAGACAATATGTTCCAGTTGTTTAGAGGTTATTGGTAGAAGAGAGACCTGGCGGTATTTAGCAAGATAATAGGGGTCAAGGGAGGCTTTTTGATTGTTTCACCTGGGCATGTTTAATGGAGGAAGGGAAAATACCAGATGACAGAGGCATTGAATATGTGGGTTAGTATAGGGGAGACTACCTGATTACAGTGCTTCAGTAGGAAAGAGGGCATGGAATTGAGGGAACATGCAAGCGTACAGGACTGAAGCAGGTGAGAGACCACTGATTGGGTCACAGGATTAAAACATTCAAGAGCAGCAGAAGGGGTGTGTGGGTAAAAGAATCTTAGAGCTATCCTGGGGACTAGGAATATGCGTATAGATGGACTATTTTTTTTTTTTATGAAATCGGCAAAGTCTTGAGGAGAGTGGCGAGAGAAGGGAATCGGTGGGCGAGGGACTGAGAAGGGAGTTAAAGATGGAGAACAGGTGGCGTGGGTTTGATTTGTTATTATTTTTAAGTGTCTTATAGTATTTTTGTTTTGGGATTGAGGCGTTGTAGCATGAACATGTAATGGAGAAAGTCAGGCAGCTATGCCTTACCTTCCGTTTTTCAATCAATTGACCAGGAGCCACAGATGAAAATAGAAGATATTTACCATACACACAATCCCCTGCAGCAGCATTGACAGGTCCCAACCGCTTCCTTATTCAGAGTAACTATGGCATGCATGCACGACAATGCACACTATAGTTCTAAACCAGGAAGCGGTCGGGAATTTTCAATGCTGCCGAGATCGCCTCTAAGGTAAATATCTTCTATCTTCTCTAACATATTTAGGTAGAGGGGCACAGCTAGTCCATATATGGGGTATAGCGACTAACCTTTCCTAACCGGATTATAGGTCGTGCTAGGGGAAAACAGCTAATAAATATACAAACAAGATAAGACCCCTGAATAAGCACCCACCGCCTTACAGACCCTTATAAAAAAATAGCTAAACTAGCATTAATGAGCTTCACCCAGATTAGCAAAAAGTTTATTACATTTTATTTACCATAACCACACATATAAATATAAAGTGCACATCGTGAACAAAAATCGTGAACAAAAAAAAAAACATCAAAAGACACTATTCCTCTGGTGGGAGAGCAAATACACTGTTGGATATTTGTAGTTGAGTATCAAACAATGAAATATTTCCTTATACCATTGTAGGTACCTGTGACCACATTACTATTTAGATCTAGCAGGAACATATGTTCATTACAGTTCAGTTCAATGGTCAGAGAAAGTCTTAAGCATTTATCCGTACAAATAGACAGGGTTATTCAATAAAAGTTCTTATCGTTTGAAATGGTGCTAATTTTGCCCCAACCAATCAGATCTTATTTAACATTTGAAAGCTAACATCTGATTGGTTGGGGCAAAATTAGCACCATTTTAAACGCTAAGAACTTTTATTGAATAACCCTGAGATTCTACTACTTAGCTCCACACTTCACAGCATTCAAAGCGATATATTGTTACAGTTCTAACCGGGACTTTCCTGGTGTGCAGGTGTACTAATAGTTTCTTATTGAAACCTCACCACCTGTAAGCGACACACCCCTGGCAGTTACATCTCCTTAAATAAGGAGGCCGGGTCTATGATGTCAGCCCTGACGAAGCCAGCTCATGGCGGAGTGAAACGTGCGTCGGCCGTTCCTCGTCGTGAGGAGAACGCTGTAGTTGGAGTGAGTTGGAGGTTTGGAGCTTTATTCCGAAGCATGTGGAAAACATTGTATTGATGGCCCTAGAGTCACGGATGCCCATGTAAACAGCGCTTCAAGCTGTGCGAACCGCGTGATGGTTATAACTGTAAATATATATTGCTTTGAATGCTGCAGACTGTGGAGCTAAGTAGTAGACTCTGTTTGTACGGATAAATGCTTAAGACTTTCTCTGACCATTGAACTGAACTGTAATGGACATACGTTCCTACTAGACCTAAATAGTACTATGGTCACTAGTACTTACATTGGTATAAGGAAATATTTCATTGTTTGATTGGAGGATCTCCACTTGACTACAATTATCCAACACAGTGTATTTGCTCTCCCACCAGAGGAATAGTGTCTTTTGATGTTTTTAACGTTTTTGTTCATGATGTGCACTTTATATTTATATGTGTGGTTATGGTAAATAAATTGTAATGAACCTTTTGCTAATCTGTGTGAAGCTCATTAATGCTAGTTTAGCTATTTTTTTTTATAAGGGTCTATAAGGCGGTCGGTGCTTATTTAGGGGTCTTATCTTATTTGTATATTTATTAAATATCTTCTATCTTCGTCCGTGGCTCCTGGCTGATGAAAGAATGGAAGGTAAGGCATAACTCCTTAACCTCCCAGTCTTCAATTAATACATTAAAGGAATAGTTCACTTTTTAAGTGAACTATTCTTTTAAGCAAGTAAGGATCAGAGTTGGACATAAGGATAGAGAGACTAGAGGAGAGAGAAGAAGCCAGGACTGGAAGTTCTATGGCTTGGGTATTACTCAAGTGAAACAGGAGAGTGTTGGGCAAGAAAAGTAGGGGTTAGGTTCAAAAAATGACAGGGAGGTTTTTAGTGAAGACGAGCTTTTTTTTTATTGGTTTCTGCAGTTAGATATATTGTATCTTGTTCAATAGAACCCTCCAAAATGCAACAACTCCACACATCACATTTTAATATCAGTTTTCAAGTGCACTAAAGGATTTACAATTGACATATACAATACTTTGTAACCTTTTATCTACATATTTTATAAGTAGGTCATAGGCTAAATTGGAGTTTTGACCTGCCTGGAGGTAACTGATGCCCTTATTAATAGCATTTACAGGGATAACCTCTTTTTTCCCCTCTTGTAACAGGGAGTTTATGCCATCATTGGAACAGTTCTTTGAAGAGGCGATTGAACAAGCGGATCCTGAAAACATGGTTGAGAATGAGTACAAGTATGTTTGTCACATTTGGTTAATTAAAAAATTGGCCATCTTCTTAAACTAAAAAAACAAGGGCAAGTAAATATCTTGCCTTTTTCTAGACCATAAAACAGCAATCCAGCGCCCAGCAAGCATAACCACCTTCTTTTATTAGAAGGCTGCAAATGGGTCTGGAATCTAGGAATTCTCTATTAGCTTTTTAAAAAACGTAATCTGTACTTACAAAGCCTCTTTCCCCCGGCGTTCACACATGGCCCCCTGCTTGCATGAAACTGCAAGAAGTGGGCTGGACCGGCAGCCACTTCTGTGATTGGCTGAGTCAGCCAAGCACGGCTTCCAGCAGTGTAGAACGCCAGGGGGAAAGAGGCTGTGTAAGGACAGATCAGGTGAATTTTTTAAAAAGCTACTAGAGCGGGTGGGAGAGGGAGCCCTACACTACAGAAAAGGAGTTTAACACTAGGGGCACAGGAAAACTTACAGGGACCGGGAGGTAGGGAAGGGGGGGCAGCACTGAGCAAGCCAGAAACCTCTCAGAGGCAGAAACGTTTTCCCTTCAGCCAGGCTCCTACTCTTTAGTTTCTAGGACTTTACAGGAGAAACATTAGGAGCAGAGAGGTAAGGTAAGGTTTTTTACACACTACACAGTGGGGGAGAATTTGGTTTTGGGGGTGGACATGCCCTTTAACTTAAGAACCAGAGAAGCTAGAGACATCATTATAGGCTTGTTTGAAAGCTATAAGAGAGATCGTTTGGTTTTTAATTTAAAAAGTAAAGGATATTTGCACATAGATCGGCTTATGTGCCGCAAACTATGCCCTGCTGGTATGTTCAATCATATCTGGTTTATACGCGAATATCAGAACAGGTTAATGCTATTAAAAGGGTAACACAAATACAACTATATCAATGCATTTATTAAATGAACATACTGGTTGAAGTTGTCTTTTCAATAGATGAAGTGGTGTGTAATCCAATAAAAAGTGGATAGAGTAAAGGCTCTCAAAAGGAGGTCTTTTGGATGTATAAACTTCAGACTATTTGCAAGATATTCTCGGGTTAAGGGGCATGTCCACCCTTTAAAGAAAAATTGGTAACTTGTCAGTGCTTGTGAAGGTTCTCATTCATCCAGGTCATGGTATATCTGTTGTATTCAATTAGATCAACTGGACTTGAAATGTAGTTCTTGAAGATGTTTCGCTAGTCATCCGACTGGCTTTCTCAATTCAGAATGACTTGTACAAGAATCTGTGACAATTATGTACCCTGGATAATCCCAATTAGCATATCACTGCCAGGTGTAAAGGGCGTGATTGCATAGTGACTAAGAGGTGTTATAGGAACGCCCAGAGTAAGGTGTCAAAGCAGCATTGTACATGGCAGACAGTTGGTGTCGAACCCCCCCTCAACTAGAACAGAACCTGGCCTCACAGCTACCTGTGTCCATCTGGGAAAGAGTGATGGAGTTCACCAAACAAGCACAGCTTTCTCAGCACTGTAAGGGCAAACAAAGGCAACAGAACAGGTTCTCTATTCTGTCATCCCAGAACACCCCCAAAGGAGAAAAACGGAGGGAAAAAAAAAAGGAGGGAAGTGTCACTTCATCAAACAAGGAGGAATGGGTGAGAAACTTGTCTAACAGGACCCTGACCCAGCCAGAAATGGAAGACCTCACTAAGGGCTTGAATTTTACCATCCCTGTGGTGGATATTATAGCAGCCACAGAAGCCTCAATCCACAATAATAAGGTACCACAGAGTGAGGCAGAACAACTTCGCCTTAAGGTATCTGCAGGCTTAGCCAGTGCTAAAACTCCTTTATCAAACCTGACCACACAAGAAAGAAGAGCCTTAACATCCCACAAGAAAGATTCCGGTATCACCATTCTACCGGCAGATAAAGGAAGATGCACAGTGGTACTCAACACCTCAGACTACCATGATAAGGTGACCATGCGCCTGGCCGATAACAACACATATGAGGCCTTAACAAGGGATCCCACCAGCCGTTACAAGAAAAAGTTCATAGACCTACTACAACAGCTTCAAAAGGATAAAGCCATTGATCGAGCAATGTATCATCGCCTCTACCCTGGTGAGGCACATCCATGCATATATGGACTCCCAAAGATACATAAGGAAGGGGCACCGCTAAAACCTATAGTCTGCAGCATCAACTCTGTAACATACAAGGTGGCAAAATACCTAGCCAACATTTTAGGACCATTGGTGGGAAGTTCTAAGCATCACATCCAGAACTCTCAGGATTTCACCAACAACATTGAAGATATAGTACTCGGTGCAGAAGAAACTATGGTGTCCTATGATGCGACATCTCTCTTCACCTGTATACCCACTAAGGAGGCTGTTGACATGGTGAGAAAACGGCTAGGCCAAGACAGTACTCTTACCAGCAGAACTGCTCTCAACCCAGAACAGGTGTGTTCCTTACTGCCTGAATACCACCTATTTAAAATACCGGGATACGTTCTATAAGCAAAAACATGGATGTGCTATGGAATCTTCAATTTCACCCATTGTGGCCAACCTTTACATGGAGGAGGTGGTAAAACAGGCGCTTAAAAAGTTTAAGGGCAAAACACCCAGCCACTGGTTCAGATACGTGGATGACACCTGGGTTAAAATCCACCAGAAGGAAGTACAAGCTTTCACAGAACACATCAATGCGGTAGACCAAAACAAAGGGAAGAGGTACAAAACAACAAACTGGCTTTCTTGGACTGCTTGGTAGAAGTTAAGGAAAATGGTAAACTGGAAGTAGAGGTTTACAGAAAATACCCAATACCGAAACACAAGAAAAGTGACATCATATACGCAGTGCAGTGCAGTGAAGAATGCTCTGATTTGTATGTGGGAGAGACCAAACAGCAACTGCATCAACGTATGGCCCAGCACAGAAGAGCCGATTCCTCGGGTCAGGACTCAGCCGTGTACCTGCATCTTAAGGATAAAGGACATACCTTTGAAGATTGTAATGTTAACATATTGGCAAAGGAACGTGACTGGTTCAAGAGAGGTGTTAAGGAGGCCATTTATGTGAAAATAAAGAAACCAAGCCTAACTAGAGGTGGGGGGGGGTTCGACACCAACTGTCTGCCATGTACAATGCTGTTTTGACACCTTACTCTGGGCGTTCCTATAACACCTCTTAGCCACTATCCAATCACGCCCTTAACACTTGGCTGTGATATGCTAATTGGGACTTTCCAGGGTACATAATTGCCACAGATTCTTGTACAGGTCATTCTGAATTGAGAAAGCCAGTCGGATGACTAGTGAAACGTCTTCAAGAAATAAACTTCAAGTCCAGTTGATCTAATTGAATACAACAGATGTAACTTGTCAGTGATCTGCCCACAACTTCAACTACTGTATTTACCAGTTTATTAAATGCATTTGTAACCAGATTTAAAGGGTAACTGTGGTCCAAAAATTACTTTAGGTAAATTGACAGGAATTGCTTTCCTGAGTATTTTTGCAGTTTTCTTTCATTATTTTTTTTTACACAGTTTCGAGAACAAGGTAAACGGCAGTCAGTCGTTGGCTTTGATGTCAGCAGCCACAGCCTTGATTGACTGCATGGAGTAGACTGCTTACTGTCAGAATGGAGGCTCTGAGACTCTTGCTGAAATACTTCTTTCTTTTATTATTTTTTTTACACCATTGTCCCTTGAGAGTTATTTGTAGGTGTTTAACTCTGGATGCAATGTGAGTGTTTTAGTGTATTTTCTTAATGTGTAAACAAGCATTTATTACAGGGTAGTGAACAACACAAATTATGGATGGAGAGCTCTGAGACTCTTGGCACGCAGAAGTCCCCATTTCTTTCAACCGACCAACCAGCAGTTTAAAAGCTTACCAGAATACCTAGAGAACATGGTGATCAAGTTAGCTAAAGAGTTGCCTGTAAGTTGAACATAACGGTTCTTATAGACACATTTAAAATGAATGCATTGTGGTTAGAATTGGTACAATGCTTAAAAACCCTTTTTCTCACAATGGTCAAAAGTTAAGTTTAGTGAGATTGAAGTCTACATTAAGTTTTATTTATAGGTCCTATTGTTACCTACTTCCCTGAAGCCCATAATACTTACCTCTCTATGCTGCACTTCTTCCCGGTCCTTTCCCCCTCTGCACTCAGAGAGCTTTTTCAAAGGAGACTGCTGCAATTCAGAAGAAAGCCAGAATCTGTGTAAGACGACTTTCTTGCGGCACAGAAAGGTAAGGATTATGAACTTCATGGACCGCTGGGAGGTAAGTTATAAGGAACCGGGTTTAGGGGTGAGATTGGGAAGGTAAGAATAGGGACGGATGGGTATATGGAGTATCTGGGGACGGACATGTCCTTTAAATGAAGTATATTCCATTTGCTTTCCTCTTGTAATTTTAAATGAAGTATAATCTATGTTGCCCTAAGTGCCAGTCATTTTCTAACCCTCATAGTGGCTTTTTGTTGGAAGGTATAACCTGTGCATAATTTTGCTAACACATGACAGTTTTATTTGTAGCCGTCTGTTACCAAAATTGTCCATTGTTGTGTTTTCAGACACTTTAAAGCTCTTTATCAGGTTCCTGGGATCATGTTTCCATTTAATATACATAGACAGGAATACATGCAAAACAACATTGAGTAATCACTGTACACATTTTATTATGTCATTGATTCATATTGTTTGCGGTTTGTCTTACCTAATGTATGTACAATGTATAATAATTGTGTTTTTACTAATATTTGGTTCATTTAAGCCACCATCAGAAGAAATAAAAACTGTTGATGAGGATGAAGAGGATGAAGACAATGAATCTTTGTTGAAGGAAAACAATGAAAGTATGTGTTATTTTGTTGTTAATGTGTAAAGGGCTGTATGTAAGGATGAGGGTTTTCTGCAATTCAGTCTACCTTTTGGTGCTGTTTATTGGTTGCAAATAGGAATGTGCTCACAGATTGTGCTTGTGAAATGAACCTATGTATTTAGATGCCACAACCACCTACATTTAAAGGGTAAAATCTCCACTGATAAGTCACCTGGGTTGTAAGGTGGATATGTACCTGCTGTATCCTGGATAATGGAGTACTTAAAATTAACCCAAAAAAAATGCTTTTTCCTCAGTGGAGATTCCCTTTAAAGGGTCACTAAACTGTAAAATGATTGTATAAGTCATAAGGACATAGGAGCACTTGCTCAAATCTCCTCTGCAAGGTGTGATATCCATTGTCTCTCCCTGCTAAGCTTTGCAATGCAGCCTGTGTGTTAATATAAGTGTATGTTCGCATAAAGTTTTGGAGGAGTGGAGAGACTTGCATCAGTCTCTCCATTACCCATCAGATTATGCTGGATAGCGCAGCTTGTGCACTACAATAAGTCTAGGAGAAAAACATAAATTTTTAAACAAGTCATAATTAGTAGCAGTCTAAAGCGGTTTAGCAGGTTACACGTTTCACAGATGTAGAGTAGGTGGCAAACAAATTACAATGGAAGCTGTAATCATAGCTGACTTTAAAAACCTTACACACATCCTCAACATTCTCCCTTTAATTTGTAAAGGGGTGACCTTTCCTGTGTATACCAAAATATAGGGACCTTTCCTGTGTATACTAAAGTATAGGGACCTTTCATATTAAAGTAACATAGTAATTGAGGTTTAATGAAACTGCTATAGTTGAAAGCTGAGACATGTAAAACAAACCTGAAATGTTGCCCGATGTTCTATTATCTAGTTCTTCCAGTTAGCAGCTGTCAGTCATGAATGCAACATATGATAACACAGCCAGTGACTGAATGCTATTCTCCTAGCTGCCTCCTCTAAACATGTGAAAGCTTGAAATAAGCTTGGAGAGCTTAAAAGGCAACTGTCGTCTCAAAACAAGTTAGGGTTAAATGAAAGCCTGCAGTATTTCTTTTAAAATGAGCCGACAGTGTGAATGTTCAAATTTCCTGCTTCCAGTAGGTTGAGTGACATCACCAGACTTCTGCCCTGCCCATCCACCCCGGGGAGAAGCATGCTCCGTTAAGACTTAATGCTGGGGAAATCAGGGGGGGAAAGGTAACGGGAAAAAATTGACCGTTAAGTAGGGGAGCCTATTAATGCAGATAGAGGCTGGTCACATTGCTGAAAACGGGAAGTGTTCAAGCAGGAAGTAACATTGCTGAACCTTTCCAGCAATAACTTCTCACAAATTTTATCTAGAGATGTGATTTAGGTTTTACTTTGAAGATGTGATGAAAGGCTTTTTATAGAATTCTTACTAGTTTGGGAGGATTTGAGACCACAGTTACCCTTTAAAGGCACTCTAAACCTAAAATAAATAATCTATTATTCACAGGGTGAGGAGAAAGCTTATTCCCACCTCCCTGTGAATAATAGAATGCCCAGGGAACACTGCAACACTTACCTCACGGCTCCCTCTCCGCTGTCCTGACCGAGAGCCTATTTCCAGTGCATTTTGATTATGTATTGTGTATATATACAGTGGTGTGAAAAACTATTTGCCCCCTTCCTGATTTCTTATTCTTTTGCATGTTTGTCACACTTAAATGTTTCTGCTCATCAAAAACCGTTAACTATTAGTCAAAGATAACATAATTGAACACAAAATGCAGTTTTAAATGATGGTTTTTATTATTTAGTGAGAAAAAAAACTCCAAATCTACATGGCCCTGTGTGAAAAAGAAATTGCCCCCTGAACCTAATAACTGGTTGGGCCACCCTTAGCAGCAATAACTGCAATCAGCGTTTGCGATAACTTGCAACGAGTCTTTTACAGTGCTCTGGAGGAATTTCGGCCCACTCATCTTTGCAGAATTGTTGTAATTCAGCTTTATTTGAGGGTTTTCTAGCATGAGCCGCCTTTTTAAGGTCATGCCACAACATCTCAATAGGATTCAGGTCAGGGACTTTGACTAGGCCACTCCAAAGTCTTCATTTTGTTTTTCTTCAGCCATTCAGAGGGGATTTGCTGGTGTGTTTTGGGTCATTGTCCTGCTGCAGCACCCAAGATCGCTTCAGCTTGAGTTGACGAACAGATGGCCGGACATTCTCCTTCAGGATTTTTTGGTAGACAGTAGAATTCATGGTTCCATCTATCACAGCAAGCCTTCAGGTCCTGAAGCAGCAAAACAACCCCAGACCATCACACTACCACCACCATATTTTACTGTTGGTATGAGTTTCTTTTGCTGAAATGCTGTGTTACTTCTACGCCAGATGTAACGGGACACGCACCTTCCAAAAAGTTCAACTTTTGTCTCGTCGGTCCACAAGGTTTTTCCCAAAAGTCTTGGCAATCATTGAGATGTTTTTTAGCAAAATTGAGACGAGTCTTAATGTTCTTTTTGCTTAAAAGTGGTTTGCGCCTTGGATATCGCCATGCAGGCCATTTTTGCCCAGTCTCTTTCTTATGGTGGAGTCGTGAACACTGACCTTAATTGAGGCAAGTGAAGCCTGCAGTTCTTTAGATGTTGTCCTGGGGTTTTTGTGGCCTCTCGGATGAGTTTTCTCTGCACTCTTGGGGTAATTTTGGTCGGCCGGCCCACTCGGGAAGGTTCATCACTGTTCCATGTTTTTGCCATTTGTGGAAATGGCTCTCCACTGTGGTTCGCTGGAGTCCCAAAGCTTTAGAAATGGCTTTATAACCTTTACCAGACTGATAGACTCAATTAAGTTATTTTTTTAACTTATTTTATAAGGGGGGCAATCACTTTTTCACACAGGGCCATGTAGATTTGGAGTTTTTTTTTCTCACTAAATAATAAAAACCATCATTTAAAACTGATTTTGTGTTCAATTGTTATCTTTGACTAATAGTTAACGGTTTTTGATGAGCAGAAACATTTAAGTGTGACAAACATGCAAAAGAATAAGAAATCAGGAAGGGGGCAAATAGTTTTTCACACCACTGTATAATCAAAACCAAAAAAGAACACTAGAGGAATTGATACAAACACACCAACACTTTAATAACTAATGTGGACTAGTTTTTGTTTTTATTGTTAATCAAGCCTTATGCTTATTTCATCATATGAACTTCTGTGTAATATTTAGGTCCGGCAGAGATACAACAACAGAAAATTATCACAAGTGACCAGTTAGAGTTGTTGGCTGATAAACTTGGAGGGCACTGGAACATGTGGCCCTTATTTGGATACAAAGGAAGATGAAATTAAGGAGATTGAATGTGACAGCGAGGATGTGAAGATGAGGGCAAAGCTGTTGCTTGTTGCATGGCAAGAACGAGAAGGAAACCATGCAACCCCTGAGAATCTAACAACTGCACTGAAAATGCTGGTCTAAATGACATGGCAGAACTCCTGACCATTGACTCTGAATCTAGTACCTAAATGTGTCTGCCATGAACTGCTATCGGGAGAGCGGCTTTACATGTTATTTTTTTTTTTTACACAATACAATATTCATTTTTGTTTATAAACTGTTTTTTCCATTGGCTTAGAGCACTGTTTTTTTTGTTTATAAGAAATCCATTATGCATATTGATCAGGTGCAGAGTGCCTGACAATCTAGGTTTGTTTTGTTTAAGGAACCACGAGCCATATTTATAAAGGCTCAGATTGTTGAATAGTGATTTAAAATGTTACAACCGCCAATGGTAATTGTCACAATCATTATTGTACAATATACTATTGCGGTACCCTAGTATTGCATGGTCATAAATAATCAAAGTATTCAATACTACAGGTTAATGAATATGACCCCATATGACACAATCGGGGAGATTCACCAGTGACTGCGACTCTGGGTAAATCTCACCCATTGGAAGTATTTAACTCCAGCTATCGGTGAAAGCTTTCTTAAGAAAGGCACAAATGTGTGATGCTGTTCTCAATTTTATGGAACTCAGGGCTATATTAACCTGCATTTTTAGCAGTTATCTATACTACAGGTCCTTACCAACAGCATCTGCAGTTGCAACGTAAATTACTAACCTGTATCTAAAAATGACAATGTATAGTATGTGATAAGCTGGGTACACACATGGCAGATGTTTGAAAGATGACAGGATCTACAAGATCCAAAAATGGAACAAAGCCTTCTTATAACAGAAGGTATCTTGCAGTCTCTTGCTATATGAATAGTATTGCTCACAAAAGCCAAGAAACAAGGAGCAAAAAATGTGATAAGGAGTGTTACATTGGTGAGACATCAAAGCCTTTAAAAAAAGAATGAACTTGCATAGGAATACAATAAAACAATACGGAGAGGGGATAATTGCCAGTTGGTCACCATTTCAGTCAGACAGGACACACATCTGGAGATTTAAATGTTTTGGTTTTGAAGGGAAGTTTTAAAACTACCCAAGAAAGAAAAACATTTGAACCCAAAATGATAATTCTGTTCTACACAAGACAACTCAGCATTGACTTATGCCATTTAAATCACTATCAGACACTTATTTCTTACTTACTCTTTCTCCCTTTACCAATCATTCTCTACCCCCATTCACATTCCAATTATCCATCCCTTATCTTTTACGGTTTGTTTATATGACTATCCTCACCTCCAATGGTATTATGTGTTATTGTACATTGTAAAAGTTTGTTAGGCTGGGTACACGCAGTAAAGATTTTTGAAAAATGACAGGCAGGATCTGCAATATCCGTATTTTACAAGGTTTGTATTTTCAATGTTTTTTTAATGGTTTTCTGTTTGTTGCCACGGTAATGATGGGGTTAAAATGATGTTTGAAGAGTTCCTGGTGACAGACCATTGTTTTACAGGTAAGGAAGGTTAATTTGTGCCAGTTACAGTCCCTGGGGCCATATTTATAAACCCACGGTATCGCTTTTTAGCGATACTGCAGGTTAATTTACGATCGCAGTAGTAAATGTACGATCGCACATTTACGACTGAACGTTTGTTAATTAACAAATGTTCAATCGTAGAATACCGTGCGGTAGTAAACTACTGCAATGGTTCTTAGGGGGATCGTAAATCTACGATTTCGTTATCGTAGATTTACGATCGGTATCGTAAATTTGCGATCGGTATCGTAAATTTATGATCGTTAATCTACGATTGGTTTAACGATCATAAATTTAAGATACCGCTCGTTAAAGTTGCGGTAAAACAGCTGGAAGAAAAAAGGCAGTCTATTTTGTGTAACCTCTTACTTTAACTTAAGGAATCTTTCCCTTATCTGTTGTATTCAATTAGATCAACTGGACTTGAAATGTAGTTCTTGAAGACGTTTCGCTAGTCATCCGACTGGCTTTCTCAATTCAGAATGACTAGTACAAGAATCTGTGGCAATTATGTACCCTGGAGAATCCCAATTAGCATATCACAGCCAGGTGTTAAGGGTGTGATTAGATAGTGGCTAAGAGGTGTTATAGGAACACTCAGAGTAAGGTGTTAAAACAGCTTTTAACACCTTACTCTGGGCGTTCCTATAACACCTCTTAGCCACTATCTAATCACACCCTTAACACCTGGCTGTGATATGCTAATTGGGATTCTCCAGGGTACATAATTGCCACAGATTCTTGTACTAGTCATTCTGAATTGAGAAAGCCAGTCGGATGACTAGCGAAACGTCTTCAAGAACTACATTTCAAGTCCAGTTGATCTAATTGAATACAACAGATATACCATGACCTGGATGAATGAGAACCTTCACAAGCATGAATCTTTCCCTTCTTATTTTAGATATATACGTTATTAATTATTTATTAATTTAATAAATGGTTTTACTTCGTTGTTTTGGTCTGTGGGACACACAATCTGTGACAGGTGTTTTAGTCACTCACCTATGGTGCAGGTCATAAAAAAAACTCCTGCCCCTTTCAAGATAATCACTCTTAATTAACACTTGGGGGTGCATTATCCACTATATAATTCATAAGGATATTAGAAGTCACCGAGGAGTTCTGTGACCATATAAAAGCACGAGGCCGCAGGCCGTGTACCTTTTATACAAAGCACAGAACTCCAAGGTGACCTCTAATATCCCTTAATTTACAGTTCGGGGTGCATTATTGATTATAACCTACCCCTTTGTGGCTTCTGGTTTCCTTCTCCTCCTGGAATTATAAGGCTATAATCTTACAGCTCCTCCCATAGAAATCTATTACAGAGGTAGGTTATAATATTTCCTTTTTTTGCAATAAAATGAAGGAACGTTTATTCAATAAGAATACCAGATTTTGGAAAAACAAATGTTTGACATCAACTACATATTCTTTAGTTTTTCATGAATATTTATTTGGGCTTTAAAAAAATCAAAGCTACTGGTATTTCTTGAGGGCGAGGCCACACTACAACACGTTTCTGGTGCATGTTGTGATTGCGCAATGTTCCGTAGAAGAAATGTAAGAAAACAGAATAAAAACATCTTCCAGTATAGAAGAGACAAGGGAACTGAAGCCAGAGGTTCAAAATGGTGACCCTTGAAGAATCCAAAGGACTAAGGAGAGGTCCCATGGTAGTGCATTGGATTGGCGAGGGGAGTGAATGGCAAGCCACTCCTTGCAGAAAAATCTAAGTGTCTTTAATATGCGCCAGATTGCAATGAAAATACAGAGAGGGCAGAAACCTGTACCTTTAGGGCACCTAAGGAAAGTCTGCAAACTGCACCAGATTCTAGGAAACATAACACCCTGTACAGGGGAAAACCAAGCTGGGGTAAACCTTTGAAGGAGGACCAGGAGACCCAGCTCTGTCATATACATATATATATTTTGATAATGGTTTCCTAGCTGCCAGCATCCTAGAAATCACAGAAAGGGGAAGCCCCACTTTCTAAGGAGAGGTTTCAAATGCCACGCCATTAAAGTGAGGCTCTGGAGATACTGATGGAAGCAGGGTCCTTGAGATAGGAAGTCTGGACAAAGCGGTAGGGTCTAGGGCTCCTTGAAAAGGTCCGAGAACCAAGCTCTTCTCGGCCACCGAGGAGCTATGAGGATGGTAGGTGCCCCATCCCTTTTTATCTTCTTTAATAGCCGTGGCATAAAGGCTTAAGGATGAAGTGCATACACCAGTTGGAAGGGCCAAGGTACCACTAGCGCATCCTCAAAGTTTGCAATGACTTCTATATCTGGCCTCCCCCACCGGACAGTGTCTCGAACACTTCCTGATGGAGGGACCACTTTGCTGGATTCAGGGAATGGCAGCTGAAAAAGTCTGCCTCCTCAGAATGTTAATTGCCAAAAAGGCTGGCAGAAAGTGTTCTGCCCATGTAAGAATTTGGCGAGAAGGATGTCAGAAGGATGGACCAATGGGACAGAGCTAGAAAAATGTCCCACAGTTCCAGAACGTTGATTGGGAGGGATGATTCCTCCCGAGACAAAAGTCCCTGGGCTGTAAGAGTTCCATAGATCGCCCCCACCCCTCCTCCACAGAGAGAGAGAGAGAGGGGGGGTTTTGCCAACCCAAAGACTGCCGGAAGGAGTCTGGAGAATCCAAGGACCCGTGCCAGAGCCCTAGCAGGTGGCGCTTCAGGGGACTGAGATGAAATGTCCCCTAAGGGATTGCGTCTGTGGCCGATATCCTTTTGCTGACCAGATGCATGGATTGTCGAATGGAAATGTAGGAGGCAGTGATAATTTTAAGCGTCATCCATCTGATGGCAGTCGCCTTCTCAGGAGGCAGAAGGATCCTCTGCAGGGAGGTGTCGAATATCATGCCCAAAAAGGGCATGTGACTACTGGAAAGTGGTGAAGATTTGGTTGGATTGATGATCCAACCAAATTGTGTCAGCATTTGAGAACATTGGGATACATGCTGCCAAACTAGCTCACTGGATTGTGCCTGGATTCGAAGGTGGTCCAGATACGGAAGTAAAAAGATCCTTTGAAGACGGATGAAAGCTGCCTGACAAGCCATGTGGTAAAGACTCTGGGCGTAAATTGTAAATGTAGTGGTCATACTGCAAATCTGAGAAATGGGTGGTTGTCTGGCACAAAGGGGACATGTAAGTAGGGATCCTGTATATCCAGGGACGCTAGGTTTGATGGCCCATATGACAAATCTTAATGACTCCATCTTAAAATGAGCCTTCCCAACATATAGGTTGAGCGTCTTGAGGATCAGTCCTTCTTGGGAAACCAGAAAAAGAGTAGAAAACAAAAAACCTCTGCTGGGCATCACTGGGGCTATTACCCAGTAGTGAAGCAGAGCTTGTATAGCCTGTTTTAGAGCCTTGCAGCGTAGAGGACATCTGGGGGGAAAGATGCGGGCTGGAAGAAGAGAGACAAATTCTATCCGGTAACTCTTGGATACAACTTTTAAAACCCAGGCACCAGTGAAAGGATTTTTTCATGCCTCCTGAAAAAATAAAAGTCCTTCCACGAAGGGTGGGGAGGGTAGTCATGCTGATTTGAGCAAGGTCCCTGAGGGAGAAAAGGCTCATCTTCTGCCAGCCCAGGATTAATCTTTAATCCTGAGCAGGCCTGAGCAATAATTCCCCCACTTAGATAGGCGAGCCACTGAAGGATCTGACCATAAATTTGACTGATCATCGTTTAATGCCCTGCTAAGGGAGGGAAACATGATTTGGAATTAGCAAAAAAAATATCTGTTCTAGGGCTGCCCATTCCTGAAGGACAATTTTGTCCAGTTGATAGTAGGACAGAAAAGATTTTTTTTTTTTTTGAAAACGTAAGATTCGGGTCTTGGAAGGGTCATCTAGAGGTTTCAGGCCCTAGAGATCAAGAACCTTTAACAATGACTTAACACATCAACAGATTCAGGTGTGAATGTTGTCTGCGTTTCTTGTTCCCAGAATTTCTGATTCCGGTTCACCCTCTTTATAGAGGTCGTCCTTTTCCTGCGGAGATTACTCAGCTGGGACGGTAATGTCCTCCAGATGTGGTCCCTGTCCATTGTAGTAAACCGACTGGATTGCAGGACCTGTGAAATTGAGGCAGAAAACACACATAGATGAAGCCAAATATTTGGCCTAGATGATTTCAGACTCCTGGAAAGAGTTCCCATGAGGAACTAATTGTAAAAAGCCGACCCCGCTTCAGGATTCTTGAAAGAATCAAAATTTCTCACCCAGTCGGGTTCCTGATCAGCTGGACCAGTAGGTATGGGTGTGTGTGTTTGTGGGGTTCACGAGGGGCAATGCATGAGGCACAAATTGGGTCAGACTGACTGATGAGCAAGCAGTGCACACACAGGAGACTGCTAGAGGTCATTTTTGTGCCCTGGGAGCAAACCCTTGCTGGACTTAAACCAGTAGAAGACAAGAGTGTCCTTTTAAAAGGATAGAAATGCCCTTATAATTGGATAAGTTTCTTTCAACAGTATTTGGAAAAAGTAGGGGTTTGAGCAAATCATGCACAGTGCATGTGTAGAGTATATTTAATAGTTTATTAAAGAGCTGATTACAATACAAATGTGCTTTATTTTGGGCATTCTTGAATTGGTTTTACTGGGGGGATTTGGGGAACGAAACAGAACAAACACGTCTATATTGTAAATCAAATGGGCACTAGACAGGATACAAAGACCTTCACATATCTCAACATAATAAATACTAATAGATTTTTAAAAGCCTTCTGCTCACCACACTGACTTACATTTCAGAGGTTGTCCCTGACTCACTACATGCAGCAAGATGTCCGATGGAAGAAGACAAGATTCCCAGGCACGCCCACAGAATCTTTGACTATTGGGCATTGGTGTCCCTATTCATTTTGCAAAGGCGAAGGGAAAAACAGTAAAACCCCCCCCACTTATAATACAGTAAATATGAAGTGAATAATGTAACACTTATTATAAAAATATTATACATAAGGCTCTGGATGTAGAATGAGGAGGTGCAGTGGCGTAAATCCTTATTACAATCACTGAGTGACTTCCACTGAACCTTCCCCTATTAGTAATTTATATAGAAACCCCTTTTTATTGTTGACAGACAATGTTCAGTCCTTGTTTCTCTGTTCAATAGAAACGGTAATTAACTATTTATGCACTAAACAGGGATTCCTATATAAATAACTAATACGGGAGGAGGAGAGATAGTGGAAGCGGGAGAGTGTGTCTACGCTGGATTTTGTTTTTCTTGGTTTGGCTGGCATTATGTATAAAAAATAATACGCTACCTACAGTGTAATATACAAATTTACTTCACCTAGGTGTTCCATGCCCTGTATAAAAACACTCGGCCTGCAACCTCTATATGGTCATGGAACACCATGGTGAAGTAAAACCGTAAATGGCGTAATATTCTTACATTACACCAGGGATAAGCAACCAGTAGATCTCCAGATGTAGAACTCCCAGCATTCCTCTACAAGCACTCTGTAGTTAGGGAATTATGGAAGTTGTAGTTTCCAAACACCTGGAGATCTACTGGTTGCCTATCCCTGCATTACACTGTAGGTAGCGTATTATCCCTTATATCAGAAGCCACCATGGAGTTGTGACCATATAAAGTACAACGTATAGGTGTGTATATAGTAACTTATAAGGTAAACTAAAGGTGGTAATTGATATGATAAATGAGATTTTGTAGTTTAGTTAAAGGATAACTGTATTGCCTCAATGCTTTAAGAACAGTAAAGGTATGTAGCCATCCCCATATATTTTTTTCCTGATTTCAAACCACTCTCTTCTTTCAATTAGCCATGCTGTGAAGGGGGCGTTACAATTCTGTCTGCCTGTAACTGTCACTCAGTGCTAGCATGTGAGAAAACACTCCTCCACCCACTCATTATCAGCTTGATTACATAGTCTGTATCCTAGCAACCCAACAGTTCAAGTTTGTTTGACTGGCAGAGGAGGAGAGAGGTTGTAACAGACATTCCCACCAGCCAATGACAAGTGATATGTTAACAATGGCCCTAGGCCGTCTAGGAGGTGGGCCGTTAGGGAAAGCAGCACGGTTGTAAATGAGAGTAAGCGATTTCAGCTTGTGTGGACATGTAATGGGGGGTAATATTTTTTTTTTTTATATTATTGTCCTTTAATTCTAAAGATTCGTACACACATGCATTCACAGGTCTGCACAATGGCGTACAATGTGTACCAACCAGCCATAAACAATATTTGAAGTGCCAAAACAGCAAGTAACTATTAGCCAGCAGAAGGGATTTTCCCCTAAAAAAGCCCCTGAATATGTACGATTCAATACACAAGAGAGATTAAAGTAACAATCATGCAATGTAAAAATAGATGGCGTCTTCTCAGTAACAGATGATGTATTTCAGCTTCAATTAACTTAAGGTCTGATCCTTGCATTGTTCTGACTTAAACATAGTTTGACAAAACTACTATTCAGTTTTACATCAAATACCTGTTTATTTCTGAGTAGCAATGGCAATGTTATGTTTGTAAGTAGATTTACCTGAAGATAAAGGTACAGCTTGATCAAATTCTTCCTAAAGTCTGGCTGTATAAAACATATTTTATGTAATAGAATCTAAGAGTCTATGAAATGTAATAAAGTAATCAGGAACATATCAAAAGGCATTTATTGCAGGAAACTGCAACATCCATATTTACTACATTTTTTGCATCTCTGTGTAGTAAGCACACAATAACCATGACATAACCATTGCACAAGACTGATCACAATTTTAATTTAAGTCATGTAATGCCAGCAAGGTAATGGACCAACCTGCTAATTTATGCCGGATGCACAAGTTATTGTGGCCATGTCTTAGTTTATGGGCAGCAGCACTGTTACAATGAGGCAACAAGTAGACTTCTTGGCACAAGTACCAGGTATTAGAAAGGATGGCAATTACTGTGGTATTAACCATGCAATAGTAACAATGAATGATGTAGGTGTGCAATAAATATTTTAGCTCTTTTCCCCTTTTACAGACATTAAAAAGTAAAAAATAAATTTAGCACCTATAGGCATTGTTATATCCCCAATCCACACGGAAATATTAAATTATATTAAGACTTGGGGTGGGAGCAATATTTATCTTTCATAACAAATTTTATAAGATACTGGTAGTTTGGTCTCTACTTAATCCAGGTAAGGGTGAATTTGAAAAGTGACTCAAAGCAACACAATAGAATTGAAGAAATCAGTTCTGGGCTAGGAAATTCTAAATTCGGAACATTTATTTCACACCTAAGCAAAATGACTAAAATGGCAAATGACATCATTGTTCAATCTCTTCCTCTCTGGCTTCAATTCGTCGAGGTCCATAAAGAAGGATGTAAGCTATATGCCAATCTCCTCCCCCAGATAATCTGAGTATATCTTCAGGAGATACAATGCTCACTTTGTCATCATCAAATTTAATCCATTCATCTAAGGAAAACAGATATACAAGTCTTAAGGCATTAGAAAAAAAACACGCACAAACAAAAATGGAAAAGTCTAGCCAGAAAGATCAATAATGGACATGTCATCACAGATACTTGTTTAGGTCTATCCTTTATTTAGTTATCGAATTATAAAATTTGCATGAACTTTTAAGTATTCACCATCCACAAACTACTAATAATATTCCTTAGGTTTACCATGTTTTCTCTTAACCCAAGAGACGTAGTGTCCCGAGGAACTTGATCTTCCCTGATGTGTCAGAACTGCCTGCAGTTCATAATAACCACAATTATTTGAGCCAACATCTGAAAGAGATAAAGAGCCCATGTCACCAATGTACACTTAGATTTAAACAATAAAAGGTATCATAGCATATTTTACCTAGTGATGTTTAACTCAAATGATATAAATATTTAGCAATACTAATTCAGTACAAGAAATCAGATACATGGGGTGGCGACAGAGAAATTGGGGGTCCATATGCAATGTTGGAGGACTGAACTATAATAAGTCAACAGTATATATCTGAGTATTTGAGGTTGAATAGGAAGACATGTCCAACCAAATCAGCAATACCCACATTTCTTTCCTAAATGTTGATCCAGAGGAAGGAAAAAACTAATCAAACAAACAAAAATAAAATAAATCGGTATGAAGGGTGGCAATTGAAAATATCACTGGATCAACTTCAACTTTATGTATCAATACTGGTAACGTGCATCATTCTTTGTTTTTAGAAACTCATCCAGCTTCTTTTTGAAACTATCCAATAAACCTGCCATCACCACATCCAATGGAAGACAGTTTCACAGCTTTACCGTTCTCACAGTTCATCCTAGAATTAGAATGTTTGCGTGTCCTCTGACATGTTTTATTGATGAACAATGCACTAGATAGTTTATTGTAAGGCCATTAATGTATTTATACACAGTGATCATATCTCCACGCAAGCACCTTTTCTCTAGTGAGCATAATTGTAACTTATCCAATTTGTCTTCATATTCAATCTCCCCCAATCACCTAATTAATTTAGTTGCCCTTCTGTGAACCATTTCCAAGATGTCCTTTTTGTATACAGAATTCCAAAACTTTGCAGCATATTCTAATGAAGCCATACCAGTGCTTTGTAAAGAGTTTTGAGTCAGCAGCAAACAAAGAGACATTGCTAATAGTACCTACTTTCAAATAATTAATAAACAGATTAAATAGAAGTGTCCCCAACACAGCCAGTGGAGACTGACAGAGAGCAGAGGTGTTAAGACAGAAAAAGAGAAATTAATAAGCCAGGCAGCAGAGTTTAGGATGGATTGATTGTGGTTATTTGGTAAACCACACAGGAGTGTGTTGCAGTAGTCAAGCCGGGATATGATTAGGGCATGAACTAGGATTTTGGTTGCATCATGCAAGAGGAAGGGACAGATGCGAGAGATGTTGACATGGAGTTTGAAGGAAAGAGGAGGGAAAAGTACTAGTGGATAGGGACAGGTTAAAGAGAGAGGTTAGGGCTGGTATGAAGGAAGAGGAGTGATGGGGAATGAGATAAGAGGGAATGGGGTCGAGGGGGCAGGTGGTAAGAAGTGTCCCTATTCTGTAATAGTGGTGAAGCATGTTAGGGGGCAAGTAGAGGGATTAACCAAAGAAGGGAGGTTAGACAGTGCAGTGGAGGGAGTGAAGTCAGAGTGGAACGGGTAAAGCTGTTAGAGGTAGACAATGAAGGAAGGCTAGGCAGTGTAGTGGTAGGTGTTAGAAGCTGTAGGGAGGAGCTAGGGTGTGAAGGGAAACCATTTCTAATGTTTTCAACTTTTTCTGTGAAATGTGGCTATTTATCAGCCAATAGGGTGTAGGCAGAGGGGGTGGCGGACAGAGTAGGACATTAAATACTTAAAAGACTGAAGAGCTGTTTGGGTTATGGGATTGTGGATAGGAGAGAAGTAATTTTTCTTGGCTAAGGACAAAGCACTTCTGATTCGGTAAAGGGCACTTTTAAATTCTATAGAGTCATTATTTTTGTTTCTATTATCCCAGCGTAGTTTAGCTTTACGGGAGTGCTTTTTCAACTTTTTAATTTAATCCATGTAAGCCATGGTTGTGGGGTTCTTACGACTAAGTCGATGGGAGGATAAGGGAGCAACAGAGTCTAGGGCATTGGAAACAGTGTCGTGCTAATGGACAGCTGCAAGGTCAGGGTCAGAGAAGGAGGGCATGGAGTTAAGTTGTTGGAGGGGGCCAGAGAGCAAATTGGGGTTGAAATTATGCAGGTCCCTGCATCTGTACATTTGCTTATTAGGGGTTATGGACAGGACAGAATAGTACATTTGGGAAGATTCCCTGCTTGCTGAATGATCCAGTTAGTTATTCATACAGTCCAAATAATAAAGGATCAAATGTAAAGTTTAACATTAAAATTATATAACAAATCAACATTGCAAATTTCACTGTATATATATGTAATAATCTCCTGACTTGGGAAAATTAAAAAAATTTGTTTGTTACAGTAACAAATTATATCGAGAGGTATGTCGTTCACATTCGTCACTTACCTCCTGGGAACGCGTAAGGCTCATACCTAACTTCTTTGTGTGCAATTTGGTTTGCCTGAAACAAATAAATTAGAGAATTATAAGTTAAGAAAAGAAACTGTTTTTACAAATTCATAAAGTTAATTTAATATACACTGAAGAAAATAAAACATGAATAAAAATTCAGACAAATACCAAATAAGAATAAAAAGTTATTAATCTATTCTTAAAACAATGTGTAATATTTAGAAAAGAAAATAATAAATAAATAGTGACAATGGGTTTCATTAAATCAACAAAAGGAATTTTTAAATGCCTATTTATACAACAACTGTTATCAATCATCAATAGAGAAGGACAGGCGATAAAATGGGAATAAAGAAAGAGCTCTCTGCATTAGATGTAAACCAATATAATAGGCTCCTCTATTGCTGCCATAACAGCCCTTCCCCTTGGTTTACAAACCAATAGTATATTTATACAGAATTTTTTTCTATTTCCAAATATAATCCTTATTTTTAGATATTCTCCGACTAATATAAAGTCATATAAAATGGTTCTGCGAGATAAACACTTTTGTTAAACCTTTGTGCATAAACAGTTACAGATGTATTAATATCACGGCCAAATAAATCCTAGAAGCCATTGAAATGTACGGACTCCCTAAACTCCACATTTTGTATGGAAGTACAGCTGCAATTCTAAATAAAGAAGTAAAACTGAACAGTAGAAAAAACAAATTGAATTTAATTTAAAAGGATTATGTCCAGTTAATTCATATGGGTGGCTGCAGAAAAAATAGAATATCAACAGCAGGGACCTTACTTTAGGTGCATGTTCAGAAACTTTTTTATCTTCTAATTCTTTAAACTTTGAACGGTAAGGGACCATCTTCTCCTGAAGTTCTTGTGTGCACAAGTCAAACATATCTAGCATAAGAGGAAATTTAACATCCTAAAGGGAAACAAAGTTACAGTATTGAATTGAGAAACAAGTACACTTTGGTAGAGGAGAAATAAAGACAGACAACGAATCAACTAAATCAGATTCCCCACACAGTGACACAAACTGCTACATTAGGTTTTCCCTTCTTTGTAAAACTCAGTATCTTGTGCAAAAAGTGCCAAAACAGGGTATATAATTGCCACAGATTCTTGTACAAGTCATTCTGAATTGAGAAAGCCAGTCGGATGACTAGCAAAACGTCTTCAAGAACTAAACTTCAAGTCCAGTTGATCTAATTGAATACTTCATTAAGTGGATCGGATTCTCCCCTCAAAACCCTGCAGGCAACCGCGGTCTTACCTCTCTGATTCCCCGCAGGTACCGGCAGGCTACTGGCTTACTACATAGCATTTTCAGGTCGACCATTTTCAAATATGATCATTTTTAGAAACAACCTGTCATTAATTTCTGATCAATGTTAATTTTCCCAGCAAGTTAATACCGGAAGCATGTGACGCAAAGGATTTGCGCCACTCACTCAGGATCACGTAAACTGCATCACAAGCACTGCCTCTCTTCCCAGGGGGATCCAAGCTAAGCAGACATCACCACCCAGCCAGCTCAGTATCTTAAGTTCTTTAACTTAGAGATGTTGAGCAAAGTCAAGGAGATTGTCTATTACTTAGGTGGTTGATATGGTGAGAAAACGGCTAGGCCAAGACAGCACCCTTTCCAGCAGAACAGATCTTAACCCAGAACAAGTGTGTTCCCTACTGGACATATGCATGAATACCACCTATTTCAAATATAAGGATAAGTAGATGTGCTATGGGATCTCCAGTTTCACACATCATGGCCAACCTTTACATGGAGGAAGTGGAAACACAGGTGCATAATACCTTTAAGGGCATAGCACCCAAACACTGGTTCAGATACGTGGATGACAACTGGGATAAAATCCACCAGAAGGAAGTACAAGCCTTCACAGAACACATCAATGCCACAGACCAAACATCATATTTACGAGGGAAGATGTACAAAACAAACTGGATTTCTTAGACTGCTAGGTAGAATGGTAAACTGGAGGTTTACAGAAAAGGAGATTTTGTTTACTCACCGTAAAATCTCTTCTTCTGAAGCCGAAGGGGGACCCAGGCACAGCAGAGGACGTCCCAAATTGCCCCCTGGCAGTAAAGGGGGGCAGAAGAAATGAATTCTTCCGCTGCTTGCAGCACCAGTCGACCTACGGTCATCTCTGCTGAAGCAAACACATCCAACCTGTAGAACTTGATGAATGTGGATATTGAAGACCAGGTGGCTGCTCTGCAAATCTGATCTATAGAGGCTCCCCGATGAGCTGCCCATGAAGCTCCCAGAGCCCTGATAGAGTGAGCTGCAACCTGCAAGGGAGGAGCAGCCCCAGCTTCAGTATAACATCTTGAAATGACACTCCGAATCCATCTCGCCAGAGTCTGAGATGAAGCTCTGGAGCCTTTGCGAGGCCCGTTAGGAGGATGAACAGTGCCTTGAAAGAACAAAAAGATTCCATTCTGGAGATGTATATCTGGAGAGCTCTGACTACATCCAGTGAGTGCAACCCTTTTCTTGAAGAAAAACTGGCCGAGGATATAGAGCTGGGACAACGATTTCCTGACTTAAGTGAAAGGAGGAAACAACTTTCGGTAGAAAAGTTGGGTGAGGCAGACGAACTGCCTTATCCATGTGGAAGGAGAGAGAGGATGGTTCCACCGACAGAGCTGCCAGCTCCGACACCCTGCGTATTGAGGAAATGGCTAAGAGGAAAAGAGTTTTCCAAGAGAGGAGATAGCGCTACCGACCTTAGATGTTCAAAAGGTGGTCGAAGAACCAGGGAAAGATCCCATGGTTGTACCGACTGTCTGTGCGGAGGCCGAATGTGAGCCACCCCCTGTAAGAAGTTTTGCACATCCTTTTGTGATGCCAGTCACCTGGTGAAAGAAAAATCGACAGAGCTGCCACCTGAACCTTTACCTTCCAGCTATTCCCAAAAACTGGTAAAAATTTTTGTTTTAGAACAGACGTGGGGGACAGCCAGGTCTGTGTGGATTATGGTGGGAAAGGCTGGAAGGGGTTACCCTCCAGCTGTTCCTAAATCTTGTCTTGCCATTTATGTGTAGAGTCTGTAGTAGTCAAACTCCTGAGCGGACACTTGAAAAACTGAAGCAGGCTGCTGGTGCAGCAGAATATAAGGTATGGGGAGTAGCACCAGAGCCTATGCAAACTTCAATTACTCAAGTGTCCGCTCCTGGAGGTGGAATACTTAACCCCTGCTGTGCCTGGGTCCCCCAAGGCTGAAAGAGAAAACCAACCCACACAGAGCAGTATTTGATGTTTGACTCCCACCACCCTTTAGATCAAAAAATGGGTGTCATCAGAACCCTGCAACACAGAGCTGAGAACATTCCCACTAGCACAGAGGTGAAGGCTAAAGATATTAAACATCTCAGAGGAGCCCTTAAAACTTGTGGCTATCCGGACTGGGCCTTTGTCAAAAGGGGTAGAAGGAAAGAAAAGAACACGTATACCAACAGTGAAGGGGAAAAGCAAGAAAGGAGAAAGAACATGGTCATCCCATATGTAGTAGGAGAAACTCTGAGAAATTAAGAAGGATTTTCAAAAAAACACCATATCCCTGTCTGCTTTAAACCAAACAACACACTGAAGCAGCAATTGGTACATTTGAAAAACCTAATACTGAAACACAAGAAAAGCGACATCATATACGCAGTACAGTGAAGAGTGCTTTGATTTATAGGTGAAGGAGACTAAACAGCAACTGCATCAACGTATGTCCAAGAACAGAAGAGCAAATACCTTGTGTCTGGACTCAGCCGTGTACCTGCATCTTAAGGAAAAAGGACATTTATGTAAAAACAAATAAAGCAAGCCCGACCAGAGGTGAGGGGTTCGACACCGACTGTCTGCCATGTACAATGCTGTTTTGACACCTTACCCTGGGCAGTTTCGAAAACAGCTCTTAGCCTCAATGCAATCAACACCTTGCATTTAGAAGGTCCCCAACACCTGGCTGTCATATGCTAATTGGGACTTTCCAGGGTACTTAAACTGCCAACAGATTCTCGTACAAGTCATTCTGAATGGAGAAAGCCAGTCGGATGACTAGTGAAATGTCTTCAAGAACTAAACTTCAAGTCCAGTTGATCTAACTGAATACAACAGATATATCCTATAGTGCTATATTCAATGTAGTAAATTATTATAATAATTAATATGTGTGTTAATATCTTAATATGTGTGCAGTTATTCTTATGAACTGATGGGTGGTGGAAATTGTCAAAAATTTCTCAGGGAAGCCTTTATGTGCATAGACCAGCTTTCAATAAGGTTTCATTAATTTACAGTCTTTAACCATCCTGGGACCATGAGGTAGAAGAAAACCCCCTCTTTATTTGCATAGAACACCACTTTTCTAATCAATGTTGCTTAGCATCTAGTTGTCAGCATATCGTTACTACTGCCGAAAATTCACTTGGGGCCGAGTAGTTATGAATAGTTATGTTACACCAGCCAAGAGGGTGCCACCCATATGCAATGGCACAGGAGCTGGATATAAACATTTTGTCTATGAAGTACAGTTCCTTCAACCAATAATTGTGTCAGCGGAGAAGTATGCCATAAATGGAAAATACTTTCCTGAATAAGAAGAATAGAGTTGAAGGAGGAATGCATATTTCTGCCTATGCAGGGCAGTTTTTTAACCATCGGCTAAATTTTTTTAATTTTTGTATTTTTGAATTAGATTATTAAAGATAATGGAAACTACCGATGGGAGTAAAGGAGATTTTGTGTTTTTGTTCTCCCTGCAAGAGAGGCATTTGTAGGAATATAAGATAACCCTATCAAATATGTTAGGCTGTGTACACACCAGCCGATATTTTCACGGCACTTTTGTTCAGTCGGCTTGAAATGTCGATCGTTCGTCCATCCAGATTGGACGAACAAACGTGTCGGAAAATTCCGATCAATCGTGCGGTTCCGTATGGGACCACACGATCAATCGTTTGCAAATTAGGCCGCGGCCAAATTTGCCGCGACTGACGGACATTTGTCCCAGCCGAGCACTCGCAATGAGGACATAACGACCGCTCGGTCAGGACAAATAGTCCAGCCGTGTGTACCCAGCCTTAGAGGGTACTACAACCAATTATCAAGATAAACGGTTTATAACTGTGAGAATATCCAGGGTTACAAAAGGTGGCTATCATGCGTGTGCATTTGTTATTGCTGTTGCTCTTGTTTAGTTTAGGTTCTAGGGGTGAGCACCCATTTAAAAGAAGGAAACCTTTTTGCTGTGTTTGGGATTACCTGGATGGACTATTGTAATTGTTTTTCAAACTAACTATGTAACTAATTAAAACATCACTTCTGAAAACTAAAGTGATAAATCAGACAAAGAAAAATAAAATGACTAATTTCAGACCTTTAGAACTTTGGCATTCACAGACTCCTTCTCTTTGTAAAAAAATCGAACCATCTGAATAGTTAGGTAAGCAGGTAAACGACTGATTCTTGACTGAAAGAAAAGAACCAAAGAATTAATAGATGTTCTTAATTCTAAACATTCTGTGAAAGAGGCTTATAGCCCAATCAATCAGTCGCTGACTACACACGGCTGGTATGAAAAGTTACACCTGATCACATGGTTTTGAATGGTCCACGCATTGGTCCAAATGTTCTCTGTTTGCGCTGAGCATCCACACAAAACTACTGGGAGAAAGCTGACTGGTACACAATTGCAGGTCCAGTGCCACAATGGCACGTGTATACAGACCTTTACTGATTTTAACTTTCTTGATTAGGGAGAGAAAAATAGATTATTTTGCCTAGTTACAGAAGGGGAATAATTAATGACTGCGCTGTTAAAAATATGTAATTGCCCAAATAAAGTTTTACCAAAAAACTAACATTCAGTGCATAATAATGTCCTGGAAACAATTTATTAATCAGCAATAAACATTATTGGACTTATTCCCTGTCGGCCAGAGCGGTAACTGTCACACTTATCGATTCAATACCAGTTAATGAGACTTTCACTGCAACAGCTGCATTAGTATTAAAAGACACCCACACAGCTGCCAGTCTACTAGTTTTGCAGTATTTTTGCACTAAAATTAAACGCCATCTAAAAATTGCCATTAATGTAGCTCAGGGATTAAATCTCATTCGGGATTTCCCAGAGTCGCAAAGCTATAATTGAATCTCTAGAAGGGAATTAGAGCCAAAGTGATGCAGCTGTGGGTAAATCCCCCTATGTGTTTTGATGGTTATGTGCAGCACTGAAAGTTTAAATATTTGACACAGCCCCTAAAGACAAAATTACAATAAATGAAGTCAGCTCTCACTTATGTGCCCTGGGTTCTAGAGAGCTTAGCAGAAAAACATTGTTTCTTAATTTTCAGCAATAGTTTGAGTAACCGCAAGTACCCACCCCTTACCTACTAGTGGGCAGTTGAGCACTCTACCTTATAAAAAGCTCAGTATATATAAAGGTTGGTATTAGAGTGTGTATAGAACGCCGTTTTCATTTAATAGCACACACTGCTTGAGAGGTGCAAGTTGATTCTATTAAACCAATTCTTTCTGCTGTAGCAATCAGAATGTAGTTTATTCTTGGTCAAAAATTATTTAGTCTGAAACTATTAGTTGTTCTGTTTATATTGCTGTTTAATTGGCTCAGAAGGGGACAATGTATTTTTTACTTTTGGGGATAAGACAAATCTACTTATATAGGCAGTTCCATAGACATAGTAACAAACCACTTAAAGGGTATGTCCACCCTTAAACAAGATTTTTAATATGCTGCTCCCCCATGTCCCCCAGCCCCAACCGCATAAATATTTTTTTCAGAAAGCCCCCCAAACTCTTATTACCTCCCCTCGTTCCTCGCCGCACTGCCGGCCCTCTGCTTGCGAGAATGCAAGCAGAGGGGCGGGACCGGCAGTAGTGCGGTCTGTGTGTGAGCGGCAGCCAATCACGGACGCGGCTGCCGGTCATTCAGTGCAGCGAGGAGGAAAGCGGAGGGTAAGTAAGAGTTTGGGGAGCTTTTTGAAAAAAAAAAATATGGGTTGGGGCTGGGGGACATGGGGGGAGCAGCATATTAAGGGGGTTTTGCGTAGGGGGAGGGATAGTAGAACGGGAGGGAGAGGGGAGGGGGGAGAAGGGCTGCAGTGCGCATGGCAAATATCTACGGAGGCAAGGTAGCAGGCAGAGAACTGCTATCCTCCTGGTGGTTAGTTTTGAGACTTTGGGGGGGGGGGGGGGGGGGGGGGGGGGGGGGGTTGGGGGGGGGGGGGGGGGGGGGGGTGGGGGGGGGGGGGGGGGGGGGGGGGGGGGTGGGGGGGGGGGGGGGGGGTTACAGGAGAACCCTATGGAGCTGGGATGTGAGGTAAGGATTAAACACACTACATGGGGGCCAGTAGTTGGGGGATTGGGGATTATAGTTTTGGGGGGGGACATGCCCTTTAAAAAGGTTTAGTTGCCAAAAATTAGTTGCCATATTTTTGGCCTGGATTTTGGCCACTTTAAAGAGGAATTAGACACCCACCTCTGTTATATGAAAGAACCCAGCATATGGACTTAAACCCTTAAGTTTAAACTAGATTACAGTAAAACTCTTCTCTTGCTTATTAAGTCCAGCTCCACCCCTCCATGGGCACTTATAATAATAAGTAAAAGGTAGGGAAGTGGAAGAGGGTGTAAAATTCACCTTTCATTTTGCAAAAAGACATTTATACCCATTTCCTTTTTTACATTACAGCAAGTAGGTTCCAGAGCATTGTTATATGCATTTTTTCAGGATTGCACCAATTCTTTTTTTAGGCAAGTATGTCACTTTAAACACCAATAAACATTCCAGCAATGTGGAAATGCAAAAGGGTTGCAAAAGGGGATATGTAGTTGCTAAAGTAAGGAACAAAGCCATACCTTTAAGTCACACAAAGCTCGGGGAACTCTTTAAAGCATAAGTGCACAGTAAAATCAAGTTATGTTCATTTGGAAGCTGCAGCTTTAAAAATACCATTGCCTTTTTTTTTTACCTATGTCCCTCCAGAGCCTAGCTTTGTGCCTTGAAAGTTGCTGACATCTACTGGTTTGCTGAATGTTAAGCTCCGCCCCTCTGAGATTTCCTCTGCTTTCTCCTGCTTGAGCCTCAAACAGTAATGCCTGTGAGTTCCATGCACGTGCACGGTATTTTTAAAGCTGCAGCTTCTAAATGAACCTAACTTGATTTTACAGTGCACTTATCCTTTAAAAGTTAATAACCCCTGCTAACTCCAAAAGCCTAAAGTCAACCCACTTTCACAGCAACCAGACAAAATAGCTGTGTACAATACATGGTTATATGGTGGATATACCCTCCTTGTGTGCACTGTGTGTAACATTAGCCAAGCAACACTAAAATTATGTATATAACTGGCAAAGTATAACATATACCAAACTACTCTTCTAATAATTATTATGCACGTTCCATTAAGAAAAAAAATGTACCGTTTTAATATACAAAGCATTTCTTTGCAGTGATGGAGAATGTTTGGTGATTTCTTCTTGAAGGCGCTGAAAGAGAACCATAAAAGGGTTAATATTTTATCTCAAACAATTTTAACAATTAATTGTTAAAAGGTTTCATATTTAAAAGGTATCATTACTCAAAGAAAATATGGTACCTATAGTTACAGCAAGATTCCACTACTTTTTTTTTTTTTTTTTAAAACAGATTTGAAATCCGAGCTGTAGATTGAGAAATCATTCTTTGAAAATCACAGCATTTACTAAGAAAGACCTGTCATTCCAGTCGCAGAAATTATAATATGTCCCATGCCTGACCTCTTACTAGGATCTTTGGCTGCCTGCCAGTACACTTTCTGCAACATTTAAGTGAATCAGCAGAGAAAAGAAAAAAGGGATAGGGAGGGGGGACATGTTTAAGCAGAGCAGTGTCCATGGTGAGGCTGTGCAGAACTTATAAATGTCGACACTACAAGGAGACAGTGAGTAAGGTAGGTGGGAGTAATTAGGAGCACCCACTAAACATTAATAACAAAGCAAGTACAGATAAATATGTGAGTACCACCATTTTACTTCTCTCTACAGCCTTAGGGGGACCCAGGAACGCAGGGGACGTCCCAAAGTCCCGAAATAGTTAGGGGGGAATAAATAACATCCCAAATTCACAATTCGGCGGTTTTAAGGATAGCGCCGCTTAAGGCTGTATCCCTTTCCGCAAACACTTGAAGACGATAAAACCTAATAAAATGTGTGGATGGAAGACCAAGTTGCCACCCGACATATCTGGTCCACCGAGGCTCCATGTCGAGCCGCCCAAGAGGCTCCAACTGCCCTCGTAGAATGAGCCGTAACCCGCAGGGGAGGAACGGCTCCAACCGCTAAGTAACAGCGGACAATGACAGAACGGATCCACCTGGCCAGAGTTTGAGGAGAGGCCCTGGACCCTCTGCAGGGCCCCGCCAGAAGGACGAACAAAGCCTGAGTGGAACGGAAACCTTCCGTGCGAGCAATGTAGATTTTTAGAGCTCTGACCACGTCGAAGCAATGCAATCCACGCTCCTTAGAAAAAGAAGGATTGGGAAAGAAGGCTGGAACAATAATTTCCTGATTGATATGGAAAGAAGAGACCACTTTAGGCAGAAAGGAGATGTGAGGTCGGAGAACGGCCCTGTCGGAATAAAAGTAGAGACATGAGGGTTCCACAGATAGGGCTGCCAGTTCCGAAGCTCGTCTGATGGAAGCAATAGCCAGAAGGAATACAGTCTTCCAGGTAAGGAAAAACAATGGAATAGAAGACAGAGGCTCAAAAAGAGGCCTTTTGAGCGCTCTAAGAACCAACGATAGATTCCAGGGTTGTACCGGGGTGCGAACCGAAGGGCGCAAATGCACAAGTTCCTGCAAAAAAGTTTGGATATCCTTCCTCTTCACAAGCTTCCGATGGAAAAAAATTGACAGAGCCGATACTTGACCTTTGAGGGCACTCAAAGAGACCACCGTCAAAACCCTTCTGGAGAAAGGCAAGGACTCTGGATAAGAAAAATCTGGATGGGGGGAAGCCTTTAGAGGCGCTCCACAATACGTACTTGTGCCATATCCTATAGTAGACCTTGAAAGAAGAGGGTTTTCTAGCCGCCAACATAGTAGGGATAGCTGATGTCGGTACCCCATGTCGTCTCAGTATGGCGGACTCAAGCGCCACGCCGTTAAAATGAGGCGCTGAAGGTTTGGGTGATGAAAAGGACCTTGTGAGAGTAGATCTGGACGTAGCAGGAGAGACCATGGTTCCCCGATTGACATGGAGAGCAGGTCCGAGAACCAGGCCCTTCTTGGCCACCACGGAGCGATGAATATTACCTGAACTCTTTCCCTCTTTATCTTTTTCAGGACCCTGGGAATCATGGGCATTGGAGGAAACACATAGCCCAGCTGAAAGGTCCAAGGTACTACTAGAGCATCTATCGAAGTCGCCAGAGGATAACTCGCCTTGGCGCAAAAAAAACGGGACCTTGTGATTGTCTCGAGACGCCATTAGATAGATGTCCGGTGTTCCCCATCTCTGTGTCAGAACGTGGAAAACCTCCGAATGTAATGCCCATTCTCCGGGGTCGAGAGTGACTCGACTGAGGAAGTCGGCTTCCATGTTGAGAACTCCTGGTATGTATATTGCCGATAAGGCAGGTACGTACCCTTCTGCCCAAGTCAGGATTCGTTGAGATTCCGCCATTGCCATGTCACTTCTCGTGCCCCCTTGATGATTTATGTACGCCACAGCTGTGGCGTTGTCCGACTGTATGCGAACGTTCTTGCCCTTCAAAAGCGCAGTCCAGTGAGACAGGGCTAGAAAGATTGCTCGTAATTCGAGGACATTGATTGGCAGTCGGGACTCTTCTTTGGTCCAGAGTCCCTGGACCTGTAGGGAGTTGCAAACTGCTCCCCATCCCTGAAGGCTGGCGTCTGTGGTTACCACTGTCCAAACGAGAACACACAGAGATTTGCCCGCTGATAAGTGGGTTTTTCTAGGGTCCACCAGGATAGAGAAGCCAGAATCGGAGGAGGAAGGTGGATCCGGGAGTCCAGGGATTGTTGGGATTTGTCCCAACATCGGAGAAGGTATCTCTGAAGAGGGCGGAGATGAAAAAGAGCATATGGAACCGCTTCCACCGAGGATACCATCTTTCCCACCAGGCGCATCGCTTGTCAGATCGAAAGGCTTTTGGAAGCTTGAGCCTGAATAACCAGGTTCCTTAGGGCCAAAATCTTGTCTTGGGGTAGTATGATTTTGTGAAGGTTCGTATCGAAGAGCATCCCAAGGAAGATCATGCGTTTCGATGGAGTCATCGTGGATTTTTCTCGATTTATCAGCCACCCTGAAGCGAGAAAGGGCCATCATGCACAGAGACACTTGGCGTTGCGCCATTTGAAAGGACTCCGCTTTCAATAGAAGATTGTCTAGGTAAGGGATGACGAAGATCACTTGGAGGCGTAGAAAGGCGGCTTGGCAGGTCATCACCTTGTCACCTTGGTGAAAACCCGGGGTGCTGATGCCAGTCCGAAAGGCAAGGCTGTAAATTGAAAATGCCGGGGGCCTATGGCAAATCTGAGGAACCGATGGTGGCCGGGCCAAATGGGGATTTGTGTAGATACGCGTCCCGGATGTCTAGAGATGCGAGGAAATCGCCTGGTTCGATATTCAAGATGACGGAACGCAGTGATTCCATCTTGAACCTGACTTTGTGTACATAAAGGTTGAGTGCTTTGAGGTCCAAGACAGAAACGTACCGTCCTTTGCCACTAGGAAAAGGTTTGAATAAAATCCCCGGAACTTCTGGTCTCCGGGGACTGGGGATATAACCTGTTCTTGTAGGAGAGATCGCACACAATCGTTGAGAGCCTTACGGCGCTCGCGGCATCTGGGGATCCGAGAAGGAAAGAAACGAGGTGGAGGCAGGAAAAAGAATTCTATCAGGTAGCCGTTGGTCAGTACCTCCACAGTCCAGGAATCTGTGGATGGAAGTTGCCATTCCTTGTGGAAAAATTGAAGGCGACCCCCGACCCAAGGTGGGTTTAGGTAGTCATGCCTGTTTGTGCTCGTCTCCCCCCGATTAAAACGTCCCTCTTTTGGAGGGCCAGGGGGGAAAGGGTCGGATTCCCTGACGGGTTGGGAACACATTAGTGTTTTCCGTTTGGGTGCGGTTTGGAGGACGGGACACTCTTGATGGACGAAAAGATGATGACCAACGAAAGGACGGAAAACGGCGTGCTCTGGTCTGCGGGAGGAAGGTACTCTTACCTCCTGTGGCTTGGGCAATAATCTTTTCCAGTTCAGGACCGAACAGGAGACGCCCCTGAAAGGGTAAGCTTGTAAGAGCTTTCTTAGAAGCGGGATCCGCCGTCCATGCCTTGAGCCATAAGGATCATCTGGCTGCTGTAGCCGCCGCTGACGATCAGGCAATTAAAAGGCTTGTCTCTAATGCTGCATCACCCATATTACCGTCATAGAATCTTTTGCCCAGGCTGGTTCAGACTCCTGGGGGGAAACCCCCGGGGGGTTTCGGGCCAGGATCGAACCCGGAGGTGGATTCTGTAGAGAATCTATGGAAGCCCGAAGTGTTTTTGCCCATTCGGGTTCCTGACTGCAGAGGGTAGTCTGAGTTATCTGTGACTCTTGGTTTGCGCCACATGGTCCACAAAGTGGCCCAGAGTGACTGGCTGGCAACTAAGTCTGGCATAAAGCACAGATGTAGGAGATTGCTTGTGCCAATTTTGTTGATTTGGAGGGGGGAGCGGACTTCTCCTTGGTTGACATGCTGACTTTAAGGCAGAGAAAAAGGAGGGGGGGGGGGGGGAGAGGGAGAGAGTACGGTTCCCCAAAGGAATAAGCACCCACCCTTACAAGGAAAAAAAACCCAGAAAATCCCCAAGAGGATACCCTTAGTTGTTCTGCAGTGCTGCTGTTCTCTAGGAGGCTCCCGATGCTGTGTGCACGCTGCTGAGAAGAGTGCGATCGGTGAACAGAGCTGGAGATCAGCGCGGGAGAGCCGAAGCGGAAGTTGCCGGAAGTCCCGCCCCCAAGAAGACCGGGAAGATTAGAAAGAAGTCCGCCCCCAGCTTCAAGATGGAGCCGTGTGTGCCTCAGCCCTCTGCAGCTACTGAGCGGAAGCAGCAGCCGACCGCTGGTTGCTCGCTCTGGCGGAAGGGGGAGTCTGGCCATTTTAGACCCGAGGGATCATGATGGCCAGCCCTTCCGCAGCATGTGCATGGGAATTTTTCCTGCAAATGCTACTCCCACGTCGGGAGCTGGTGGACTGTATATCAGGAGGATTCCACCTCCTGTTTGTCCTGCCACCGGCTCCTTGCTGCAGTCTGGAATCGTCAGTGGAGAAGTCCTCACTCCTGAAGCGGACACTTTAAAACTGAAGGAGGCTTCCGGTGCTTGGCGAGTTATAGAGGAGGGGAGGAGCACTGGAGCCTCACTGTCTTCAATTTTAAAGTGTCCGCTCCTGAAGAGAGGTACTTACCCCTGCGTTCCAGGGTCCCCCTAAGGCTGTAAGAGAAATGTAAAGTTGATTGAGTATAGTGACCCTTTAAGGAAAAACAGATTGAGGAAACGATTAATTAATAAATAAAATCACACTTACCAGTTTTAGGCCAGTGAAGAGATATTTAACTTCTTGGCTAATAAAACAGCTTAGCTGGAGTTGGGTTTCTTTACTTTTAGTAACTTCCTCTTCCTCAGATTCAGTACATTTCATGCTGCAGTTACCATTAAGGGAATCCAACACAAGTAAAAAAATATAGTCTTCACAAATATCTATTTAAATCAGTGTTCTGAAAATATCACTTGCCCTCCAAAACAGAAGCTCTGTGGTTCCAGAGCTCCACAATACCAGACAGAAAAATATGTTTGTACTAGAAATTATCAGCATACTTACAGGGCATGTCCACCGCTTTTTAGGCCATTTTGTTATACATTAGGTCTCCCTCCCCCAGCCCCAACTGCTTTGTCATAATCTCCACCAATCACCTCTTTCCTCCGACGTACTGTCCCTGCCCTCTGCTTGCATGAAACTGCTGAGAGGCAGCCAATCACGGACGCGGCTGCCGGCAGTGGAGAACACCGGGGGAGAGAGGTAAAGTAAGTAGAGTTCTGGGAAGATTCTGCCAAAACTATTCTAGCGGTTGGGGCTGCCCTACAATGCCACAAAAGGGATTTACACTAGGGGGAGGGAAAGGGAGGGCTGCAGTGTGCATGACAAAATTCTCCTGGAGGACAGGAGACAGGAGGCAGATTCCTAAATGGACTTTGGGAGTGGACATGCCCTTCTATAGTGGGAAAATAAATTTTTTTCTTCTTTCTATGTATTCTACAATTCACCCCGATCCCCAGATTTACTTTTATTTTCTTTAGTTTTCTCCTCTGTGCCAATATATACAAATTAAAATAAGTGAAGATTTCAATACACCACTCCTGCTTGAGCTGTCCATTAAATCCCCTAAAAGCATGCTGGTACAGTGTGTAGGCTTACACAATTGTTACAGCAAGTCTCCCAATGACTCCTTCCTGCTCACTAAAATGCTTGGCAAATACTTGGTTAAAAAGAGAAGTAAAGGGAAGGAGAAGTCCCCCCCTCCCCAAGCTTTCACCAATTTATTGCCTGTCAAAGGGAGACCGAGCTGCAGTGATAAGGCAGGACTCAGCTCTTTTCTAACTAATCCCCCTCCCATTCCTTATGTAGCAAATATATCCAGAACAACAGAGAGACGTCCTCTCTACAGGCTTACAGACGGAGGTTGTTTTTTTTTTTACAAAGGTTAGAGTGATGCGTAGGAGGATTAATGCGCATGAGCATCTTTTTTCACAGGCTTAATTTACAGCCTAACTAAATGGACGGGGGAATGTCCAGAGAGGGGAGGGGGAGTGGGAAGCTCTGCAGTAAATCAGACAGTGTGCAAACATGGAGCCACAGAGAAAGGTAAGAATAAAGCAGAATACACTAACCTTTTTTTATGTCTAGAGCAACGTATAAATTTCACTATAGATGCCCTTTAACTACCACTATACCACCAGTTTCTGACTTTCTTAATTCAGAATGACTTGTACAAGAATATGCTGGAAATACATTTTTGATATAACAATGCAATCAACACTGTGTTCAGGAGTTCCCCAACACCTTGCTGTTATATGCTGATTGAGAAACACTACGGGGTATTTATTGCCAACAAATTCTTGTGTTCTGAATTGTCAGATGGCTAGCAAAACATCTTCAAGAACTAAACTTTAAATCCAGTTAATCCAACTAAATACCACAGATTAATAGACTTTAGTTATCAAGTCAAACTAGTTTACTAAAGTTTTATTTGTAGTAACTAATAGTTAATAGTGGTGCAGGCAGTCCCAGGTTACGAACTACAGGTTTTGCAGGTTAGTTTTTAAAGGGCATGTCCACCCCCAAAACTAAAATTTAACCCCATACTGGCTCCACTGTGTAGTGTTCAAAAATCCTTACATCTCATAAGGACAGTGACATGGGCCGGGAAGCCTCTTTTAACTGTCCAGCTAAGTAGTATATGCAGAAATCTGGTATTGTCAATTCCACCTTATCTTTAGCTCTTTGTAGTAGTTTAAGCCGGTCCGGCAGCGACCAGAGCCCCACAGAAATGACAGGGGCATACTTTGTAAGGAGGCAAAAAAAGTATTCAGGGACTGGGATCATTCTGTGTTGCAGAATATACAGCATTTTAGGGAGCAGAATAATTTAAGCTAGGTTGATTTTTCCAATTAAGTTAATGGGGAGTTTTTTCTATACTTATTTCGTACAAGTTCAAGCAGTGGGACCAAATAAGAACAGCCTTGCTGAGTAGGCCAGAGTAGGTAATCCCTGCACCTCACCTTTTTATATCCAAAAGGGTTGCCCAATGTTTCTAGAGTTCTGGGGAATAATCCAGGAATATTTTGATGTTTCAGTATTTCAAATTGCAGCTCTTCTGCTGTGCAGGCCAACCGGAGGATGCCATCTCTAGCTTTGGCGTTCAGGTGTCTTGGCCTAGCACCCAGGATGTTCCTGTTCAAATGCGAACTGGGATGTCAATCCATCTGTGCCTAAGCATGCCCTAATCCAGGAAATAAATAGGGATCCTGAGCCTATAGCCTCAAGGTCATGTGGCCTGTAGCTCTGCAAGTTCATGTCTGAAAGAGGATACAGAGTCCTCCAGTGTAATTATCTGAGACGCTGTCTCCCCTACACAATGTTGGATTTTCTGAAAGTTTAAAATGGATGTAAGAGTCGGTTCGAAGAACTAGATGGCACCCATGAGGTCTTTAAAAGGTCAGGTGTGGCTTTTATAGGTTAAACTGTTGTCCCTCTAAATCAAGTTGTAGTTGTTGGGAAGAGGTGGAGTCCGTACCTTAAGTATCCCTGCGCATATTTGTTGGAGCTTTGAGTGAGTCATTCCTACTGATTTTTTTGCCCATGTCAAGGGATAGAGAGGTTTCAGATCTGTCCGTTGAGTTTAAACACATCAAATGGAATTTCTTTAGATTTTTTTTCAGTCTGCCTATTGGATGTGTTCTGCGTTTTGTAGTATATTTGTATGAAGTGCATTTTTGGGTCAATATGGCAAAAAAATTAATACAACTGCAATTGCAAAACAAAAACAATGCATTAACAAAACTCACTGCATATAAACACAGCAGTGTAAATGTTGTGACATTCCTATACAAAAAGCAGTGTTTTGCATCTTTTACCAACACCTTAATGTTAACCACTGCCATAACAGAAGTAAAATACACAAAAATTTTGAGAGAAAAAGGATACGTCATTTCAGATTCAATGCCAAAAAATTGGTCAACAAAACTCTTTTTCTTTGCGGCAGCAGCTGCTGCTGCTCCTGGGTCAGTCTGAAAGTGGTAAGAAAAAAAAAAAAATGAAACAACAACAGATTGTTAGGTTGTTAGGTATAACAGCTCCAGAGTTCCAAGCAAATCAAGGTAAAATTTCAGTGACAATGTATGCATTTATCACAATATATAATATCATAAAAAAGACTTTATACACTAGGAAATTAATCAAAGGATAGCTACAGCCTTTTCTCCTCCCTCTGCCCCAGGATGAAAACCTGACCAGATCTGGCAAGTGCAACTTCAGGTATGTTTATTGGTCCCACTTGTTGTCTTCATCTGCGCACAGTGCAGGAAATAGTAGATTGGACCGCTCCCCTCTGGATTGGCGTGTAGTCACTAGTGCTGTATATTCCAAGTAACACTTTTTTTCTTGCGTATAACGGCTATCAATGGCGTGCCCTCCGTCCCTCCAACCTCTCCTCTATAATGCAGACGCGTCAGCTCCCTGACGAAGCCCGGTGTTTCCGGGAGAAACCCGCAGTGGCTACACGCGGAGCAGCAATCCAGAAGGGAGCGGTCAGATAAAATTTCTATTAAATTTAGATGTATTTGTGGCACTTTATTGGGAAATGTGTAAGGCTATACAGGTTTCTGTAGAAATAAACTAGCCATATGTATTGGTTATGTCGTTTCCAATTTCCATAGGTCGGAGTGCTTATACTGGGTCTTTATCATCTTCTTTGGGACAGTTTTTTGGGTGGGATTATTATTTACTCTATATACCCAGTAGCACAGCACCGAGTCTAATGCTAGACCCGTTTAATTATAGGTATAATGTACGGTTGTGCGGAGGTAATATTTGTGGCAATATTTATTACAATTCCAGGGGTGAGGGCCTAGAGGTTCAGGTCCTCACCTTGGGGACTTTAATGGGGGAGAAAATATACTTTGAAGCTAGAAAGGAAATGTAAATGGTTATTCTAAAATAAAAGGTACATAGATTAAGTAGATTTATGCAAATGATAAAGGATTAACAAGGAAGTATTGCTGGGCACAGAGACTAAAAGCAACCTCCTCACAATGCTGTATTGTACAGGTACTAGAGAAGCCTTATGTATGTATGTATGTTTGTATGTAAATACATTTGTATGTTCTTACCTCCATTTCAGCATCACCTTCAACCGATTCTAATTTCTGTTGTAGAACCCTCATCACTTGTACCCAACACTCATTAGCATCCTAGAACAAAATTTTATAAAACATTAAAAACTTACATGAGCTAATAAAACACAATATCAATAAAATACAAATGATTGTAAATGAAATGACCAACACTGCCTAACTCAAGACTGTTCTATATTTAAGACCCGCTGTTTCTCTAGCTATAAATCGGTCCCCATAATCTCCACTGTATATACCACTGTATATATGGCTGTCACTCACCCGAGTGGTATCCCATCCCATGTGCACAGTATCAATCAATTTAACTAAATATCAGAATATGTACCTGTTGAAGATATTGTCCCTGGTCACCTTTCTCTGCAAATTGTGGAAAGGCCATGTGTAAAAACTGAAGAAGAATAATTGGTGGGATACTAGAGGAGGTTTTATCCATAGATTCAAATAAGTCCCTAAGAGCTGAAAACAATATTGGAAAAAAACAAAAAACACAAAATGTCAATGCACTCAATCATGTTATACATTTTACATGTGATACGCCAATAATTTTTAGTAGTATTGCAGAAAGTAAGGAAAAGCATACAAACCTGCAGTAATATACTGAGCAGAAGCCATTTCCCCCGAAGCCCTTAAGGCACCTGCATACCTAAAATAAAATGTTAAAATCATATATACACATTATTGCTTTGTGTTTACACACAAATAAAAGTAAAATGTTTGCGATTTTAAAGCAAGCAAGCAGAGCCACTTCAATTCGAGGCAACAATTCATCCATGTTTCATAAACCAGTAATATTCATTAAAAAGTAATTAATTGTTACTAATTTGTTCAGGTTAAAGGAGAGTAAATCTAAAAAGACTGTATTCACACAGCAGTAGGTTCTTATAGTTTGTTGAATTATACAATTTGTACTGTGCCTATAGAAAGTCATTATAATCTTTTGAAATTGCCATTTTGTCATATAGCTTAAAATGTAACTGAAAAAATGACTGAAAGTGAAAAGGTTTTTTGCCACATGGAAAGATTAAGAAATTATTATCACATGAAAATATTGAATAGATGAAGCCTTGTAAAGTCCTTTAAAATTGCCTTTGAATTTTTAATAGCCTCTCGGTCCAATATGATTTAAAAGGAGAACTAAACTTAATTTTTTCAATCCTAATGTGAAATGGGAACTTTGTACCATAAAATACCTTTTTACAAAGCAATCATGGAGACCCAGGACAAGCAAGGGTTAAGTGAGCCACCTCCAAGAGCAGACACTTAGTAATAAAAGAAAGGCTCAGATGCTCCTTCCTCCTTCCCCATTTACCTGTACACCAGAAGCCCCCTTCAGTTTTGTCCCAAAGAGAAAAAAAAAAAAAAGGTGGAAAATAGAAACAACACATAAAAACAAATGCCTGGGTTCCCCTGAAGGCTCCCAGAGAAAGGTACAAAATTCCCTTTTCTCCTTCAGCCAGTCTGGGGGACCCAGGACATGCAGGGGACCTCTCAAAGTCCCAATGATCAGTAAAGGAGGCAATACCCTACACCTTCACTGCCTGCAGTACAGAGAGACCAAAGGCCACTTCTGAAGAAGCAAAAAAAAAATGTATTCAAGCATTTTGAAAGGATAAGTGTGCTGCGCTCGCAAAACCAGAGACAAATCCCAAGGCTGGACCGAAGAATGTCAGGGTGGGACTTAAATGACCCAGACCCTGGAGAAAAGAGTGGATGTCTCCTTTGAGAGCTAGATGCCTATAGAAGGAAATTGACAAAGCCGACACCTGTACCTTCAGAGAGTTGTAGGTGAAGACCCAATCCTGTTGTGCAGAGAAGAGTCCATTTCTTGAAGCAGACACTTAGAAACTCAAGGAGGCTTTGAGTGTACAAGTATATGGGGAAGGAGGGAGGAGCACCGGAGCCTCTATTGTGTCTGCTCCTGCCAGGTGGTTCACTTAACCCCTGTGTGTCCTGGGTCCCCCTGACTGGAAAGGAAAAAGCTTTTCTCCCCAGAACAACTATACATTATAACATTCTTCTGATTTGCATTCAGTACATGCAAGTAATAGAAGGCGTCCATATGTTTTCCAGTACTCACAGTACATGTAGTCTACATCCCCCTAACACTAGTATTCACTGTCTCTATGCACAAAGTAATTTCTGTACAGCTGTCTCATAATATGGAAGTCCCTGATAAGACTTTGAAAGCTGCTGGTTACCCTGCAGTTTATTTACCAGCCAGTGTGAACTGCATACAGCTTAACTGGGGCAAAATAGAAGCGTTCCTAGCAAAAGATTTTTGCATATACAGGGATGGCTCATGCACATACACAAACATTTCCCAGACGTGTTTAAAATTTTTACTGGAACGTTAAAGGACATGTAATCTGTGCCAAACCATTTTCCAACAAATCACACAGTAATGAAGATTAATTACCACCAATCTTTTTTTCTTACTTCTCTGGCCTTCCTTTCCCTTGTTTTTTTTAGCAGCTCTGGAGGTTTTACTTTTAAAACCTCCAGACAGGGCACAGCTAGTCTGTAAAAAAAATGTCAATCACCCAGCCCCCCCCCCTGCACACTACATGTAGAAACTATCAATTCTATAAAAGTAAAGCTTATTTTTCTGTCTTTGCATAGCTAATTAATTCAGCATTAAGATCAGTAAAAGGAATAAAAACTATCTGTTGCACCGTGCTGCAGTTAGCCGCTGTCTGTGTTACGAAAATCACAATTACGAAGTCCCCACCCCCTACACACTACTACAGCCAAAGAAACTCTAACTTGATTCAAGCAGTTATTGCATCTGCCAGCTTACCTTCCTATAGCAAAGCAGTTTTACATTCACTGTAACACAAAATCACTGGGTGAATGATATTGGCTGTATGAGGGCACAGATCATCTCTACTGCACATGCTCCACACTCTAGCTGTGCCTCAGTTTTGGGAGGAGGTGGATACAGGGAGAGGAGAAATGCATACTAACTAGGAGTGAGCTGAAAAGGACATGAGATCTAGTGACAGGGAGAACTGAGCAAAAAGGGATCAAGTTCCTGGCAGCACTATAAATCTAGAAAAGGATAAATGCAAGTCATTTCTTTAGTGCCCCTTTAATATCCTGTTTTTCACATCCATGCTATTTAAGAAATACAATGAGAAAGTTACCTTTTATGTAAGCAAAGGAATGTATTATTGTTAGGGACAGCAACATTTAAATGTGTTTACAGAAAAACTGCATTGAAATCCCTGTTTTGTGTCAGGTAGAGAGGAACTCTGTTATACGATTAGCGGTCAGGTTGTAGGAAGTAAGGTTGGGTTTACATGGAGGGATTTTTCGTCCCAACCATTCGCAACTTGCGAATGGTTGGCCAGGAGAACACAACTGCAATGGGAAGGCTAACGCCTTTTATTCATTTTGTAGTATTCTCCTAACTTGCACTACTAGTTCTGAGGTAATCAAAACCCACTACAGTTGATGTCAAGGGGGGAAATTCGCAAGTTTAGTAATTTACATTACTAAGGGGTTAATCCCTATACTAAACCAGGGGGCTGACGCAATAGTTTGTGCTATTAATTTGCAGCAACCAATCAGATGTTAGCTTTTTGCTTCTGAGTTACTGCAGTTACATAACATCTGCAGATTAATAGCACTTTTAATTGTGCTTGCCCCCAAGTATTTTAGTGAGTGATTTGCACTAATTATTCAAAATGTTATTTTCACTTTGATGTTATACTGAGCACATACATTAGACCAGAATTTCGGAAGATTTATTTTTCCTCTGTCTAGGAACTATAGTTTAGTTGCTTTGAATAAAAACCCATTTGTTGCACTTTTCTGTACATGGTATTTCTGTTGCTAAAAAGGAAAACAGGACTAGTTACATATTTATTTCTAACACACTAAAACACAACACTTAAACACAGACAAAACCACAATATTTTAGAAACTGGAAAATTGAACAATAAAACCTTTTAAGTGCTTCTTTTAATTCTGGCACAGAGCGGATACATTGAACAGTAGCATTCATGTAGCATGTGTTGCCTAGGTTGGTAAGTCCACAGGGTAACTCCATCTGAAACAAAGGAGGGGCAGAACATATTCACCAACATTCAGATATACCTTCAAGAACAAATTAAAGATTACAAGCCATCTTAAATGTCCTACACTGAAACACACTAGCATGTCAAGACACAAAGGTAGAACTACCTCTAAACATATTGCATTTAACAAACCTTCTAAATAATCAAAAGGCAAACTGTATTACAGCCCCAACACCACCAAAGCAGAAAGATTGTTCCAAATCCTAAAGGCACATGGTTAAAAAGGAATTAACTGGGGCGTGGTTTGCTAAGCCATGAGTGCTAACAGCTCTGCTCTAACAATATCCTTATTGCATCCTGGGGAGCTTAATAACCAACCAAATTTTACCCAAACATCTTGGGGAGACACTTACTCACCGGGTGAGCACATGGCACCCCCGAAAAAAGCCCCTGAAGCAACGCCATGGTAAGACAAATACCGATGGCAGGAGGAGGAGACGACACAGGCCCCACAGACCCAGGAGGCCGGAAACCTCCACTACAAACCCCTCACAGGCAGAGGCCACAGACAAGGTACTGGAGGCAATATCACACTGCCAGACCACGTTGACTTCAAAAATTGACAAAGTCAATTTTGGCGCCATTACAGCAAACGGCCCAACTCAACAAGACACTTATCCAAACACTGCAACAAAGACAGGATGACTTGGACAATCGTTCCCGTAGGAACAATTTGCACTTTGTTGGCCTCCCTGAAAGGGCAGAGGGGACAGACCCAGAACGCTTCCTGGCCGAGAAAATTTCTCCCCAATGTTTGCAGTGGAAAGGGCACACCGTTTGACCCAAAGACCCCCACCTCCGGGAGCACCCCTGCGCACATTCATAGCAAAGCTCCTAAATAAGGACCCTATAAGGACAGGGACGCAGTACTATGCCGTACCCGTGAGATGGGGGAAGATCACCTATCAAAATGCTTCCATATTGGTATATCCGCATTTTTCCACGGAGCTGCAAAGGCAAGGCGCAAAATTTGTGGATGTTAAACGTAAACTACGCACACTTGAATTGAAGTATGCTTTATCCCACACGCCTTAGGGTGCAAGACGGCAACCACCCTCAATTCTTTACCTCACCCAAGGAAGCAATGTCCTGGCTGGAACAAAGAAACGGAGACCCTCCCCACTCTGACTCCCAGGCGACCTCGACTCAAGATGGGCCTTAGCCCATACAGGTTTTAAATACCAAGTCTAAAAATGCATATTAAGCTATCAATAATGCAGTAATGTTACGACTACTACTTGATAATGGACTATGATATTTGTCTCTTATAAATCCTTCTTCCCACACCCCCATACCCCTTCCCTTACTCAAATACTGGGTAAACTATTTAAAGAGCCATCTTTTGTGTAATATAGGAAATTATATGTATTATAACTGGGTCGGTTTCTACTTTCTCCACTCTATCCCTATATACCCAGAAACAAAACAATTCCTTTACTTACTCACTGATGGTACCACAACCTCCACCAGTTCCTTTTATAATGTTCAATATTAAACCTTCTCTCAACTCAGAATCAACCAACATCACACCCCCCATCCATACCCTGGCGACTTAACCCCTTTTGTTTAAAGTTGTTCCCAGAGGAATCCCCTCTCCCAGAGGAATGGGAAACATTTTTCAAAAACAATACTGGCACAGCCCGCCCCATATCTGTATGGGGCTCGTTCAAGTTACATGCACGCACACATGCCTGACCCAGAAGAGTAACAAAATCAAAAGACTATCATACTCAGAAGAGAGAACTGCGACACTAGATCTAGAAACAGCAGAGACCAACTACACTTCTAACCCCTCTGCCACAACACTAGAAACCCTCAAACAACAAACCAAATCAACCAACATCATACTGCAAGGCAAGGCCAACAAAAAACTATTCTTCCAGACACAATCACATTTTGAATATAGAGACCCCACCACAACAGAATATACTAACAAGAACCCCCAACTCTAACCGAAATACAAGAGGCTCTGTCACAATTATGTGCAGGAAAGGCACCCGGAATGGATGGCCTCCCCAGAGAATTCTATAGAACATATGAAGACCAAGAAATGTATGACACACTCTATCCCCCAGTATGAGGAAGGCCCTCATTATCTTAATACCCAAACAAGGTAAAGACCCCCACTATCCAGAATCATATCGCTTCATCTCACTCCTACAAGTAGACATGAAAATCCTGGCCAAAACCTTAGCAATACGCTTAAAGGATAAGTGAACTGTAAAATTAAGTTTAGTTTAATAGTAAGATGCCGCTTTAAAAAAAAATTCCCCCCTTTTTATTTTCCCCTAGGTCCCTCCTGAGCCTACCTGTGTGGCTGTAAAGTTGGTGACATCTTGGATGTGAAGGATAAAGCTGGTGAGCTCCTCCCTCTGCGAGTTGTTTGCCTTTCCTCTTCTCATAGCCTTCAAATAAGTGGTTGTGATGTTGCACGCGACGCGGCATCAAGCGCAGTCATGAGCTTGTGCGCGTGTGACGTCATCGCGCTGTGCAAGTGCGGCGACGTCATGTTACTTACACGAGCACCATCTTACTATTACCGGTAAACTAAACTTGATTTTACAGTGCACTTATCCTTTAAGCAAAGTAATCACGACTCTGATAAACCCTGACCAGGTTGGTTTCATACCTGGGAAAAACACTACAATGAACACCCGTAGATTATTCTGGAACACAGACAACCCACACGCAAATGAGATCCAGAGTGGTAGTCAGCCTAGACGCAGCCAAAGCCTTCGACACGGTTGAATGGACTTTCCTTTGGCAAGCTCTTAGAGGCTTTGGCCCTAAATACATACAGTGGTTACAACTATTATACACCAACCCAATTGCTCGAGTGTCAGTGAATGGAAAAATAACCGAACCCTTCCCTATCTCTAGAGGCACCGTCAGGGTTGTCCTCTCTCCCCACTCCTTTATGCATTAGCTATTGAACCCCTGGCCGTCCACTTACGCAACCACTCCACTCTTCGTGGCTTGGAAGTAAATGGACTCAATGATAGTGAAAGTGATAGGACTATACGCGGATGAACTTTTATACCTACCAGACCAGGGACAGTCTCTGGAACTGGCTCTACAAATAATTAATGAATATGGAACATATTCAGGCCTGATAATTAACTGTTCCAAATCTCGAATTCTCCCAATAGACAAGTTCCCACCCAACAACACTAATACACAACTCCCTCTGACTCGTTCCAATACAATCAAATACCCGGGAATACATATATCCAACTCCCCCAAAGAATATATTTTATTAAATATTGAACCAATCTTTACAATTACCAAATCTAAAATCCAAACATGGTCTAAATTGCCCCAAAGTATAATGGGGAAAAATCAATCTAATTAAGATGATTCTCCTCCCCAAAATACTCTATATACTATGGCACTCCTCTACTTATATCCCTTTAAAATATTTTAAAACATTAGATCATATTCTCAGTTCTTTTGTCTGGGGAGGAGCTAGACACAAAATCTCCAGGGCAGCACTTTAGAGACCACTGGATGCTGGGGGCCTGGCTGTGCCAGTTTTCCAGCTGTATTATTTTGCTTCACAATTCTCCAACATTTTCCATTGGAGCCATACCGAGTCGGACAGATTCCTAGCCCTATCTCAAATTCCAGACACAGCAGTATTCAATAAACCTTTATATCTAATATCCAGAGGCCTCAAAAGTACCCCAAATGCCCATCTACTACCCTCCATCACAGTCCAAGCAAAATATGGGATAAGACCCTTGACAGAATCGGGCTCCCTGCGGTGAACAACCGGACTCCACTCTGGAACAACAAACTTCTCCCGGAATTCCACTCCTAAAATGAACTTCATTTTAACCTCTGTCCTACAAACATGGTGTTACTATACTTGGACATTTACTAAGTAATGATTGTCTAAAACCATTTGCACAAATGCGACAAGAATTTCAACTACCTAACCATATGCTGTTCCAAAACCTTCAACTTAAACATGCATTTTTGACTCAATTCCCCACCTCAACCTTAGCACTCCGGGACAATCCAATATATAACCAACTGCAAAGACCCTCATCAACAAAATTGATATCCTACATTTACCAACAACTGGTTCTCCCGGGAGCAGATATTTATGTCCCAGAAAAAATCTACCTGGGAGTCAGACGTGGGCCACCTGGAGGAGGATAAATGGGACAAGGCCCTAACAGCTCATAGGGTCTCCCTAAAAGCCTCAGACAAACTCATCCAACTATTCACACTCCACAGAGCCTACCTCACGCCTATATGTATCGCCAGATACAAAACTGGATACAACCAATATTGCAGGAACTAGGAAGGCAAGAGAAACAAGGATGTAGGTATTGCATCGCCCTGATTATTCTAAACACAAGGGAGAGCAAGCCCTGCAACTGCTGAAAAATCCAAAAATGCAGAAAACCTGGCTCTACTCAATGCATAATTACATTATGCTATATTAGTGTTTGCGAGTGAAACTTTATTACAGTACAACATATTTGGCAACAAAGGCCTTTATCACTTGGAATCGCTTCATTATTACCTAAATTGTCGACAGAACAGGTTATCAAGCTAGGCAGTATAAAATGTTCACACGTGTTCCAGCATCATTTAAATACTTACAGCAGAAGCCAGTTGCTCTTCTGTCATGTCCTCTACAAAGACAGGTCTTACCACAGGCTCTTCTGGAAGAGCTTCTGCAGATCCCATCATTAAAAATGTCATGCCCTGATAACAAAACAGACATACAGCAAGATGTTTAAACATACCAATGTAGATCAAAAAGTGTGAAGTCCACACAAAAAAAAAAAGTTATATAGAAATGTTATATACTGAATATGCTTGTGAAGGTTCTCATTCATCCAGGTCATGGTATATCTGTTGTATTCAATTAGATCAACTATATACAAGTTATATACTGAAGAACCAAAAATATCCTGTAAAAGTCAACCTTATAAACCCTGTACTGTATAAGAATGTCAGAAGCAGTAATAGGTGCTTCCGTTGCCATTTAAGTTGTCCAAACGCTGCAGTAACATTGGGAGGGATGTTTCCTAATTTATAGACATTAAAATAATAGAAGTCAATTTTGTAACTTTCATTTTGTAACTTTTACAATTATTGTAACAATATCAGCTGTAAAATACCTATTATTGTTTTGGTTTTCTATAAACATTTTTTACTTTAAAGTTGTGCTGTATTTATTTCACTTTTATTGAACGGAACATCCTGTCTGAACATCCTGTCTAAAGGAAATAATTGGTAATTATTTTCATAGATCACTATGTTTTTCATAAATCAGAAAATGACAGAGTGCACTATTAACTTAAGTGTGAAACAGAGTTTTAGAAGCTGTGTAAAACCTTCAGTAGGAAAATAAAAGATGTGAGGAGCACACTACTTGAATCAAATCCAAAATGTTATTGTGTGGAAAACATACCGTTCAGGGAGCAACCTGCCTGCTTCCTAAGGAAAGCTCATAGGTTTCTTTAGTAATAACAAACCCTACGGCGTGCATCCCCCCAAACCCGCGCACACCACCATGCATGCAATCCCTCCAAATGCACGGGAAACTATCGCCCCAGGATTCGTGCAGATCGACAGCATTCGGTTAGTACAGAAGATTTACTGTGTAAAATTTTAATTGATACAAAACTCTAATACAATTAATATGGCCCTGCTAACTTAGTGTACAATATAATGAAAAATTGTAAGGTTACACATTAAAAGAGAACTATTATGTGTATAAAGATTTTTTACAAAATAGTAATTGGGACAGGGATATAGGCCTGGTAATTCCTACCTCCAAATTTTGTTTCTGTAAGGAGCACCAGCCCAAAGAAAATGGATTCTGCCAGTCTTCCTCCTCTTTAATACAGGGCTAGTCCAAGACTAACCTGGCAAATGAAAACTGTACGTGCTGTAGCTACTCAACAAAACAATATTGTTAGGTAGAAATAATCTATCGTACCTCCCTGCCTATGGTACTTTCCATTGCTAATTAGTTAATTTTTAGAGTATAGTTATCCTAATAAAATCAGGTAATATGGGTAAAGGCCTTTACTTATACTTACAGCTTTTATTTTTATGTTTCCCCACTCATCATCCTGTTAAAAAGAAAGCAAAAATATATATTGGCTAAACTTTCAATAAAATCTAGATAACAATGTACAAGTGATCTATTTAAGCTTTGGTAGTATGTCACTATATACAATACTGTGCAAACGTTTAGAAATGCTGTTATGGTTACTAAGAATGCTTTCACATAGTTAGAATGTGTAATGTGTGTAATATAATATATATATATATAATATAATATATATATATATATATATATATATTATATATACACACATATATACTTTTTATTCCATTAACGTGTACCACTGCTAATTACGAAGTGGAAAATGGAACTTCAATTAATTAAACTAGGTATGTTTGGAGGAAGAAAAATGGAATGAATGGAAGAGAATATGTTTTTAAATAGTGGCAATGTAAACTGCATTCGGCGAGAAACAATTTTTTGCAGAAATCAGCTGCCTTAAAAAATACTATAGCCAATGCACACCTTTAAAGTTCCTCCTTTGACCATGACTTTTTGCCTATCTGGCTGCACCCCAGTCAGTGCAAACAGCTGGGCTTTGAACACCATAGGGGGCTCATCAGTGTTCAATTCCACATTCTCAAACTTCTCCTTTCCCCATTTGACATTTACTGTAAATAAAAGCAAAAGATAATGAAGAAATCAAGTTCAGGCTATACACGTGCAAAATTGTTTTCGGTACCCTATACTTTAGTCTAGGGATCCGGTAACAATCAAACAGAAAATTCAATAAACCCTGACAGATCCAACAGAATTTACAGAATATCAGCAATGTGGATGGGTACCTTTAGATATCTGGAGACAATTTTAGTCACCTCCACCCATCTCCTCTTCTTCCTCCCATTAATAGTATCCAGGGTGGGGAACTAAAATGCTATACTCACTTAAACAACTTTACAATTTCTGAAGAGAAAATAGTGGTACTCACATATTTATCTGTGCTCCTTTTGTCATTTAATTATTAATGTTTAGTGAGTAACTTATTTCCCCCACCTCCCTTACTCACTGCCTTATTGTAGTGTCTGTAACACTTATAAGTTCTGCACAGCCTCACCATGTACACTGCTATGCTTACACATTTCCCCTTTTCTCCCACCCCGTCTTTCTTTTCTCTGCCGATTCTCCTAAATGTTGCAGAAAGTGTGCTGGCAGGCAACCAAAGATCTTAGTAAGAGGTCAGGAGTAGGACACATAACTTCTGCTTCTGGAGTTACAGGTTTTTCCCTGTAAATACTGTGATTTCAAATTATGATTTCTCATGGTCTACAGTTTACATGTAAAATCAAAAAAAAAGTTTTGGAGTAGTGGGATCTTGCTGTATCTATAGGTATATCTTTTAGGGTAAAGATACCCTTGAAGTACTTTACCTTACACGAAGTTTCCCTCTCCATTACGGTCCTCTTCCACAGTCCACAACGTTTATGTAATCTTTGTGATCACAGTAATGTTTACTAAAACTCCTTTGTCTATAATGTATGCAAGTTTGCAAATAATATGATATTTTCTTACTTCCCATTGGCTACATAACAGATTGTCCCTGACAGTGTCAGAGAGGTGGAATGACCAGAGTGCAGAGGGAAACTTTGAGTGAATATTTTGGCTGTTAGGTAAAGTAACCAGGGGTGCGGAATTAGTGATTTAGATCCTCACCCTTGGACCAGCTGAATTTTTAAAATGATTTTACAAGAAAAGAAACACATTCTAAAACACTGGTAGGTGAGCAGATAAAAATGGGAGTTTGCAGTGTGATTAACTAATAAAAATAGCATTTAAGGATTAATTTGTATTTGCATTCTTTTAATGAATATGTTATAAGTATACAGGTGTGACTGGCCAGCAATGCAAAAAGGCAGGGCTTTCGTAATAAAGAACATACACTTTACTGCAAATATTATGGGAAGTATAGCACATTGAAAGGCGAGTGGAGACTTTTAAGTCAGCTATTTGTGATAAAGCAATAGAGTTAGATAGTTTTCTCAGTAAACATTTCCATTTAATTTAGTTTACAGACAAGGAATACTTTTCTGGAAGCTGCATTCTAAAATAATACAACACGTGTGCCTGTATAGGTAAAATATCATATTAAAAAATAAATAGCACAGTTATGAGTACATTAAGTTCTAGATTGCGTGCAACCAAAATCCTAGTTCATGCCTTAATTGTATCCCAGCTTGACTACTGTAACACCCTCTTGTGTGATGTACCAAACAACCACATGGCGCCACTTCAATGCATCCTAGACTCTGCTGCCTGGCTCATTTATTTATATTCTCACTTCTCTGTCCAACGCCTGTCCTCTCGGTCAGTTTCTCTATTGGCTGCCCGTCACACAAAGGACCCAGTTCAAGCTGCTTATCCTATCATATAAAGCACAATCCAATACATATGTACTCCATACATCTGAGACCTGATCCACAAATACTGTCCCAGGCACAACCTCCGCTCTGCAAACGATATCCTCCTCTTATCTGCCCTAGTCACCTTTTCCAACACCTGCATTCAGGACTTTGCTTGTGCCCCCCTGCTCTGGAACCCCTTCCTTTCCTCCCTCCATCTGTCATTTACCGTCCCTTAATACCTTCAAATGTAACCTCAAAACCCACCTCTTTAAGATAGCATACAACCTGGCCCACTAATCAAACTCACTCCCAATTGCCTGACAGCATACAGACAGAGATGCATACTGACACACACAAATGCATACTGACACACACACAAGCCTTGTAACTATAAAGTGTTTCGATCACTCGCCATTTTCAAATAAGCTGTTGGATTGTTCTCATCCCAAATAAAAAACTCATTTCAGGGAGATTGTATTTAATTTCAAGAAGTATGGGAACTGCGACTCCTATATTTTGGGACTCTCTCTGCCTTTAGGGAATAATGACAAGATCAGCATTCAGCTAAAGGAATGGACATATTCTAGCTGCACCATTGTATTTCTTACCAAATTCCAGGGAACCCCAGGAAGTGTAAGAACAGATTGGAAGTGAAATAATGTATTGGAGGTGTAAGAACAGATTGGAAGTGGAATAATATATTGGAGGTGTAAGAACAGATTGGAAGTGGAATAATGTATTGGAGGTGTAAGAACAGATTGGAAGTGGAATAATGTATTGGAGGTGTAAGAATAGATCGAAAGTGTAATAATGTATTGGAGGTGTAAAATAGATTGGAAGGGTTGTTAGAATGTACAATAAGTCTAGATCAAAGTGACAATCTATATACAAGGGACCACATGATCCCATTTAGCAGCACGCTCCCCAGCCTACAATGACTGGAGCTGTGTGTGTGGCACTCTGTAATCACACTCGCTTGGCTTTCCACTGACACACACTAGTTTTGCTCTACGGTTCACCGCTGCTTAACTACCCAAAGTCTTACCAGCTGCCTTTAAGTTAACATAGAATAAAGAGAGTTGTATTTTAACAATACGGGAACATCCACATGGGGACCTGACAAACTATCATTTACCTGAAAACAGGGGCATCCTCGGACAGTTCCGTATTCGGTCACAGTCTCCGCACGGGCCTTGGGTATTTGCCTGTCTCATTCAAACAAGGGCCCACACGGCGGTGACGCTGCGGAATTGCACGCTGTACGAATCTACAGCCAATCAGAAACTTCAGCTACAAACCTCCACGAACAGCAGATCGACAGTTTTTGTGTATGACCAATAAGGAAACGGCAAAATGATTGGCTTATCCAATAGAATCCCAAGCTGCTCGGTGAGCCCTAGTTTGGTGTGTTTTAAAGGAGGGCGGGACTTTCTGGTCATGTGAACAGACACATGACTGGGCAGGGAACCTGCATTACGGCCATTTTACTATTTAGAAATCGGTGTTTAGCGCGTTATTACTGAACCTGTATGAATGAAACTAGGGGATGTGTGTGAACTGCTACAAGGAAACTAGGGGGTAAAGACATGGGTCTTTATTGGCTCCGCTGGTATTGTTAGAATGGCACTAGTAGGGTTATCGGGTGCGTATTACAGACGGACTGGTGGTGTAATTACAAGGAGAGCGAATAGGGGGCATTGGTGACTGGGTAAACTGACATTTACAGGGGGGATGACGGGGCACACCGAGATTACACCGACATTACAGGGAGGGGGTGACTGGGCACACCGACATTACAGGAGGGGGTGACTAGGTACACGGACATTACAGGGGGGTGACTGGGTACATTGACATTACAGGGAGGGGGGGATTGGGTGACAGGTATTACAAGGAGGGGAAATTTGGTGACTGGTATTACAGGAAGAGGGAATTAACTGTACAGTCTTTTTTGGATGTTTCTTCACAGGGAGGGGAGAAATTAAGGGGTCTGGGTGCACTGGCAAATACTGCATTATTATGTGACAAGAGGGGTTGTGTGACTGGATACACTGGTTTAATGGTTCATAGGTGACTGATACACTGGTATTACAGGGGGTTGTTTGATTGTGTGTACTGATTTTACAGGATGATTGAGTAACAGGGTAAACTAGATTTATGTATGGTGGTACAGGGAGGGGAATTAGGTAACTGGATGCACACGTATTACAGATAGTAAGGGAGGAGGAATTGGTTACTGGGTACACTGCTATTTCAGGTGGTACAGGGGGTTATTAGGTACAGTAATAATGATTACAGGGGAGGGGAATTGGCGAATAGGTGCAATGATACAACATAGAGGGTAAAATTGTGTACTGGTATTAAAGGGGAGGGCAATTGGTGATTGGTTGAACAAGTATTTCAGATGCTCATGGGGGTATTGGGTATTATTAGGTAGTAGTAGTATTAATACAGGTGGTGCAGGGAGTTGGGGATGTGGTGCACTAGTATGGGGGGGAGAGAATTTGGGTGACTACCGGTAATTACAGTGGTTTTACTGCAGGGGGTAGTGATTGCAAACCTTTTAGAGTCAGTGACTAAACTGCATCCCCAATCCCACTAATTTAAGTGCCATCATAATTTAACCTGAAGTCTAAGGGAAAAAATAAATTTAGAGACACAGCAGATAGAGTAGATTATAGATTACTTATAAGCCTCTACATCACCACACAGAAGTGTAAGATCCAAAACAGTGACCATTAAGCCCTACATTATCAGATAAGAGTTTGAGTGACTCAAGCAGAGCTAAACTTTAAAATACAAATATAGAAATAATTTACTTTTATTTTGGTAAGACACCCCTTTTCCCCTGGCTTGTCTGGTGCCCCCACCCATGTGAAACTTAGTGGGTGGCAGCAGTAGTTTATTCTGGCAGTAAGAACACCCACCTTCCCATTTAAACTAAGCAGAGCAGAGACAGCAGTAAATTAAACTTTGACATTCCTTACCTCCTTAGCGTGCTGTGGCAGCTACAGGACAGAGATGAGCGAAGCTCATGCACAGCAGTTTCTCACCAACTGCACTCCACCTTCTCTTTTGTGTGCTAGAATTGATGTTCACGTGACCTCTCTCTTCTACAGACAGCCACTACACTTACTTAAACTCTAGATTGCAGAAAGGGGAGCAGATTAGGCAGTGTCACTCTGGCTTTCTGGTAACAAACTCTGGTGAACTCTGCTGTACATGAGTGCCTACATAGAGGGCACTGAATACCACTTCTGGCACATGCCATAGGTTAACCACTACTAGAGAAGGGAATATGGTGACTAATTTACTGGTACTATTACAGGTGGTATAGGGAGGGTAATTGGGTGACTAATTGCACAAATGTTTCTTTCGCCATACCTGTTTTTAATTTAATGTTGTAACTCAATATTTCTGCTTCAGCCTGATAAGTCCTATTCTAATACGGTGGAGGGGCTGCACATCATGCCCCGCAGGGCTAAAATGTGCAGTTACTCCTCCGCCATAAGCATAAACAGCGGCTCTGCCACTGCTTCCCGTGACTGCAGACTGGCACTCCCATTTGCCTGGCATCTTTTGTGACTTGCGCTTTCGGCTTCTGATTAACTCATACCTAGCTTTTTCTCATGATGCTCGGGGGCCTCCTTTTCTGGCTCCATTGCATTGATTTTTCTCTTTTTTATTAAGATTAGATTCCAATTTCTTTCCTCTCTTACGGCTATCTTGCCTCTCCTCCTTTAATGCCAGTTAAGGAGAATGCCAGACATCAATGGCTAGAGCTAGCAAGGTATTGTCTTGTATACAGAAGGGAATAGATTCAAGAGAGAAAAATATTCTCCCTCTTTACAAGGCACTGGTAAGGCCTCAGAATGTGCAGTTTTAGAATCCCATATGCAAAAGGGGCATCTTGGAAACGGAAGCAGTTCAAAGAAGGGCAACTAAAAAAATAAAGGGAAAGGAGGGGATTGATTGTGCAGGCGGGTTAGACAAATTAGGGCTGTTTACACTGGAGATGCAACGTTAGCGTGGGGATATGACCCATATGGTCCTTATATTAATGGACCATACAATACCCTCTCTGGTATATTGTTCACTAATAGGTAATTTCAGAGGACTCGTGAACATCCTTCAAGATTAGAAGAAAAGAAGTTTATCTTCAGGTTAGGAAAGGTTTCTTTACAGTGAGAACGGTGAAACTGTCTTCCAGCAGATGTGGTAATGGCAAGTTCATTGGATAGCTTTTATAAACGGCCTAGATACGTTTCTAAAACTAAAAAATATTGACAATTACTGGTACTAATACATATACTGTAGTTCTGGTTGATCCAGGGATACTTTCCGGTTGCTGTTTGGAGTCGGGAAGGAATTTTTCCCCTTTTTTAGCCTTCCTTTGTTTCAACTGTTAGGTGAGTTAGAAAGAGGGGAGAAAATGTTGGACTTGATGATCGTATGTCCTTATTTAACCTCAATTACAATGTTAAGGCTTCCCCTGACATTTCTTATGTGTGTTATATGTGCCAGGGAAAGTTGCCATGCAGTTCGATTCAAGAACTCCAGCCTGTCCAGATGGCACTTGCCAGTAAGGAACCCGAGTTGGCTAGAAATCTTCAGGAATCTATTGATTTGCTAAATAAATCCACCTTCGGGGTTGTGCCTTTCCTCCCCCGGAGTCTGAACCAGCTAGGGCTAAGTCCCTAACCACTTCGATGTCAGTTTTATTTGCTTATATTACCTAGGTCCTGGAACAGAACCCAGAGTTAAGAAAACAAATAGAACCATTGATGCCCCATCCACTCCTTAGAGAAAGTATATTTGGATGAAGGGGAGAACTCTGAAGGAGAATTGGATTCCATAGCTTCCGAACAAGAACTTCATTCCACCTTTACTCCTAAGGCCATTAACAACCTTGGCATACCTGGCCATTCAGGACTTGTATCTGCACATCCCCATCTGGCATGGCGACCATCGTTTCCTGAGGTTTGCCATAGGTGGCCGGCGTTTTCAGTTTAAGGCCATACCCTTCGGTTTAGCTTCAGCCCCTCAGGTGTTTACAAAGATCATGGCTTGTCAGGCAGCATATATTCCTCTACACGGAATAATCATAAGCTGCATTCTTAGACCTAGCAAACCAACAGGTAGCGCTTTGAGCCAGGTTCCTAGAAAAAAGTGTCCACTAAATGCACAAGGCCTGTAGTCCCTGGAGGAAACTCATTCTAATCAATGTCTTGGAGCTATGGGCAATTTTTCTAGCCATGTCTCACTGGACCAAGATATTGGCAGGCATGAACGTATGCATTTAATCTGACAATTCCACGGCTGTGGCATACATAAATCAGTACGGGGGCACTCGAAGCGTCATGGCATTGACAACATACCATTGAATTCTAACATGGGCAGAACGATTTCTACCAGCCTTCTTGGCAATATACATCCCTGGAGTCCTCAACGAGGAAGCAGATTTCCTCAGTCAGTATACATTCGACCCGGCAAAATGGGCCCTTCATCCGGAAATCTTCAAGGAACTGTCTCCAGTAAAGGTTTGGAAACAAACCCATTGAAGTTAACGGGAAATAATAGTTCGAAAAGTTTGGATAAATAACAGATAAAATAGCAATGCTAACTTACTGTAAATGGCCCCCGGAACATATATCTATCACCAAAAATTAGTTTAAACACTGCTTAGTTCATGATCGGGCAATTTTCGGGTTTCCGCATGCTAAAATCAAGGGTTACGGACAATGCGAGGGTTACCAACAATACTTTTGAGGGCTATTGAAAATTAAACATTGGTTCCTTATATATAGTTATTAAAGGCTACATTTAAGGGTTACCAAAAATTTAATATGACATTCGCGGGTTACCAAACGATACATTCGATAATTACCAAATTTTTGATAATTATCTGAAAACCAAACTAGTTTGGATAGTTTGATTTTGTCTGAAATCATAAAGTTCGTCCCGAACTCGTCCATCACTTGTCAGCAATACCTAAAAGGACCTAAAAAGAAACTTTAGAGATTTCAAAAGTTATCTATAAGTTCTTATGAACCATAAACACCATACATTTTAAGGAGTGACAGATGCAAATGGGTGTAGCTAGATCCAGCTGTTAATAAAGAAAGACCGCAAAATAACCTTAAGCATGACTTTTGTTAGAAAAAAAAACAAACAACAAAATGTCCCTCTTATGTTCGAATATATTCTGGTTACTGAAATACAATCCTGCACATTCTTGTAGTATTATTTAAACACAATTACGCCACTAGGAGCAGAACAGGCAACCCTTTGACATCATTTATATGCAGTTTAACAATTTTATTTGAACTTATTAGGTACTTCTAAAGCCATATATAAATTGTACATATATTGGGTGTTACACTTACTGTGTGATTTATTGTCTTTTTTAATAACATTGCATTCTGCAATACAGAATTTTTAACCCACAGAACAAAATCATTTTCAAATGTTTTTTAAAAAATCACATTGTGTGCTGTAAATGTTGTACCCCTGTTTGTTTTATTCTTTACTTAATATGTGGTTATCAACTATTTGAAAACTCAATCAGCAAAATCACAATCTAAATCTTCTTCAGTATAAACACATAATCCAAACAGTATACTTTATTTGGAAACAGTGGTTTTATAAATAGATATCCTTTTTTGAAATGATCACATGGTCATTAACATATTAATAACAGATATGTTTATTATTACATATCCATCAGTGCGGTTTCAATACCACTTGAAACATGTAGATCGCCTTCAAACGAATTTATTTTCCAGTGCATTTTTGGTCTATTTTTGTTTATTACACAAAACTGCAAAGCAATTATAAATTATTCAAGAGGTATTTGGTAAAACAAAACAATACAAAAGAAAAATATTTTTTTAAAAAATTCTTTAAGGTAAGGTACGTGCATAAACACGCATCATGATGTTTTCAAGCTTAAAAGAAATTCTGAACTTTACTGTATTATCAAGCATTCGTAAAAACACCAAATCTCTGCTTTACAGTTTTCAGTAATTTGTATGCTCTGCAGATTTCTACTATATAAGTATTTAAAGGAAAGAAATGCAGGTAGTTTAGATCAGCGATTGTACAGTAATCACATGATATGTCTTTCAAACAATGGTAGTAGAAAAAAAGTACACATGACATTAATGTATTTAAATATATTTCACATCCATTTAGGATTATTTGCTGTGCATGTATTCAAATGACAAATATCTTATACGGATTCTTTCTCTGTACAAATTTTACTTAATATCTTCCTTTTACCATGGAATGCAATAAACTTAGACCAAAGCTCACATGGAGGGAAGAAGAATGTAGAAAACAAGTTTTTTTGTCTCTAAAAACATGGCAGTAAAATAACTAGCCCAGTTAAGGCACACAAAAAACATACAAAAAAATGCAATACCCAATAAAAGTGTTCTGACAATAATTTACAATTTCACACAGTGCATACATTTTGAATATATTTGTTAACTTAATGTTAAAAACTTGTAAGGCAATACAATTACAAATTAAAAAAGGATGTACCCCAAAACACGCATAAAACACTTTAACTGTTAGTTTCTAATGCCTCTATGTATTAGACACAATTAATATGGCTTGGCAAATAAAATGCATAGTAAAAAAAACAAATTGACCTTTCACCTTAATGAACAATCATAACAGTATAATCAAGAGCTTGTGTGTGCGAATCTGCTGTATGACTGTCAATGGATAAAACAGTGAAGGCACTGAAGTTCAAGGGTAACTTAGCTTCTTCCAAAATAAATGTGATTTTTTTTTTTTTTTAAGAAATTCCAAGAATACAAAGAAATCTCTAATCTTCTCATCTTGAGGTACAGCTCTGTGTGCACTTGGCATGAGACGTACATTGCAGATCAGTGATGGTGCAGAAATTTCCGTGCTTATGTAAAAATGCATTCAATCATTACAGACAGGCTTTTGCCGATATTTGAAATAACTAACTTGATAGTGATTTTTATACAATAAATATATATATATATATATATATGAATATATATGTTGCTAAGCCTTGTTTTATTTGCATTACATAGTAATAATTAATCTAAATCTACCTTTAGGCAAACCTGCAACAAAAACCCTCACAGCATGCTTTTTGTACAAAAGCAAAGAGGAATGGAACTGCACTCGTAATCCTGTGAATGGTAGTCTTTGTATATAGTTCTTTTACAAGGAAGAAGCCAATCTCCAAAAACATGGATGCTGGATAAGTACTTTTAGCTGAAAAAAAAGGAGCAACATTTAGTGTCAATATTATACTTGTTCAAAAAAGCTAAAACTTTTGAACTAGGACATTTCTAAGATTAACTGTCAGAGCTGTAATTTATTAAAAGATAGCAGCCTATAGTGTGGGTGCTGAAATATCAGGCACAATTTTCCTGAGTACGCCTACAGATTCAATAAGATAATGGCTTACATTTTTTAGGCATGCAAACTCCCCCCCCAAAAAACACATAAAATCTGGAAGAACATGTTTTAGTTAATTAGGCCAATTTATCTTTTTTCATACAGTAGAGGACAAAAAAAGAAGAGTTAAGAGCTAAAAAAAATAACATTTGGAGTCTTTAACTATATATAAGGAGCCCAAAGATTGATTCTTCTCTGATTTTTCACAAACCCTTACCACATAAATTAATCTTTTCTTTACCAATTCACATAATAGTAATAAAATTACCAACTGCTATGCATAAATGGCTTAATTCCCTTTAAATATTTGTGTGGGGTAATTTTGCCAAAGAAAAAAAACAGCAAATGATGTAGAATCAGGCAATAAGTATTGCCCATGGGTTCCAAAACTACACCACATGCTCTGATTTTACAGATTTCACCATATGAAATGGTGTTTAAATGTAGAAACAACACAATTCCTGTTACTATGAGTGCATATAGAATTTTTGGGAAAAAGCACTAGAAAGAATGGATTATGGTGGCAGTGCAGTATAGGATAGGTACATATTTTATTACAAGGTTTAAATAGTTTGATTTCCCCCAGAAGGGTAAGGAATTATGTTAAAGGAGAGATATAGTGCATATACAGTTAAGAACAAACTATTTAAAATGTACCTGGGGCAGAGACGTAATCCCCAATATAATTTCAGTGAGGATCACCAGCATGAAGAAAAATGGTTCTGCCAGGCTTCCTCAGTGCTTCAGCACTATCTTTAATACATGAAAGCACATTACACTAACTCGGCAGATGAAAACTGCACATGCTGGCTGCCAAAAAGATATTGGGAGGTAGGAATAATCAGTCCTTACCCCCCATGCCCCAGGTACATTTCATTTTTAAAAAGAAAAGTGTAACTGTCCTTTAATCTTACAATCAGAAGGCATACAGCTATTCATATTGATCTGGGATTTATTACATGGGTAATCTGGCTTTTACAGCCTGGAGAAAAACATATCACTCACACTATAGTAATAAAGGGAGTTCTATGGTATTTTGATTGGTATTATACAGTAAGGGCAAAATGTACACGCACAAACAATGAGTTCTAACTAACCTTGCTTTTCCAGATGAAGTTTTTGCAGGCTTTCGGAAGGACTGGTTTGTTGTAGACCTTGTAGACATTGTTCTTGGATTTCCACGAACTAAGGTAGGAGGTGGCGTTTTAGGAATTTTCTTCACTAGGTGGGATACCCATTTTGTCTGGTCTTCCTGAGTGGTTGCCAACAAAATTAAATCCCTTGCAGATGTTACATCATAACTGACTAAAAAAAAACAAGTAACCTTATATTTATTTGTAGGAAACTGAAGATACAACTCCACATTGATAATTAAAGCAGTAATGCATTATATCAAAAATACATTAATAACTTGATATAACTATACATTTTATAAATCATTATAGTTTGTGAGCTAAGGCCATATACACAAATAACATTTTTGTAGCAGGTATTATTCTCAAAATCTTGAACAAAAATTACATTTTAGGAAGATGAGCCTAGCCCAAATAAGTAGAAAAAGGGAATTTTTATACTTGCATAATTTCCCTTCTCTGAAAAAAAAGGGGAACAGGCATATTAAGTTGAACCTGGGCACTGGAAGCCCCTTACAGTTTGTCTCAATAGGGGAGTGAAGGAGTAATAGTAAAGAAGAAAAAAGGAAACAGGACGAACTATTGAAAAGTAACTGCCCGATGGACAGCCCAACCAGGTGGGTCTGTAAAATTTTACAAAGGTCAAAATTGAGGACCAAATTGCTGCCCAACAGATCAGATTCACTGAAGCTCCTTTGCAGGTGAAGCACCGATGGCTCTCGTACAATGAGTTGCAACCCACCTGGGAGTAGCAGCTCTAGCAGCACAGGATGGCTGATCTTATCTCTTTCGCGAAGGTAGTGGCGAAGCTATAGCACCATGGTGGGGCACGGCCAGGAGGAAAAAAAGTTCTTGACAAGATCTTATGGCCGTGCGGGCAACATATATTCAGAGAGCCTTCGCCATATTCAAGCAGTGAAGTCTTCTTTCTCTAGGTGTGTATCTAAAGAAAGGAAAACTATTCCCTGGTTGAGGTGAAATAAAGATAGAGCCTTTGGTAGGAACTGGGGGTAAGGAGACAGGATTGGGTTGTATGCAATTCTTATTGGCCAAGAATTGCATACAGGATGACTCAACCGAGAAAGATTCCAGTTCAGAAGCCCTGCAAATTGATGAAATTGCCAACAAGACAGAAGGGTCATAGAGATAGACTCCATGGGCTCGAATGGAGGAGATCAAAGAGCTTTGAAAACCACAGCTGGCTCCCAGGGTTGAATTGAGGTACTTTTCGGGGGCCACCACTTGGAGAAATGTGTGTATATCCATTCTCTGGGCCAACCAGCGACGTGTGAAAAGCAGACAGAAAGTCCTTGTTGGCTAAGATCTACTATTGGGTCTGGCAACGCAATGCAGCCAGACCCAATAGTAGATCTTAGCCAACAAGGACTTTCTGTCTGCTTTCATAGATGGAATAAGGCTGTAAGGTGGAGTAATAGGTGGGGCAAGGGGCCTTGAGGCAGCAGGTGGGGTCTCGTTGTAGTGAAGTGTCTGGCCTGGTTTTGTGGCAGCATAGTGCTCTTACCTCCTGTAGCCTGGGCAATTATTTTGTCCAGTTCAGGGCCCAATAGTAGGCCCCTGTGAAGGGGTAGAATACTAAAAGTCAAAGAAAGAAAAAAGGTCCCCATACAAAGCACCCAACGTTATAACACCCTTTAGATAGGAACAATAGTCCAACTAGCTAGTGTATATAAAAATATTTATTGTCAGAAACACTCAACACTAATCACAAAGATATAAAGTACAGACTTTGGCCAAACAAGGAGAGGGGCAGATTAAAAGTAATGTTTCGTCCGTGTTCTGAACTTCTACAGTGGCATGCTATATATAGTTATATACTGTTGGTGCCAGGCTGTTTAGGCGATAAGCCTAACAGACTCTAGGGCTGCTTACCCTATATAGGTGACAGCATCCTAAATAGTTGCTAGCATAGTAAGTCTGGAAGGATCCTCCTGGCATTCCAGGGAAAGGTCCTGAAGCCATAACTCTGATTGACACCCATGCAGAAGCAAAAATAGGCCTTAAGGCTGCCCCGGCGTAAGCAAAAGTGATATTTATCTGTTGTATTCAATTAGATCAACTGGACTTGAAATGTAGTTCTTCATAAAAACACAGGTCATATGAATACAGTTTATAACTGACATTGGACAGGTAGACATAAAAACACAGGTCATATGAATACAGTTTATAACGGACATTGGACAGGTAGACATAAAAACACAGGTCATATGAATACAGTTTATAACGGACATTGGACAGGTAGACATAAAAACACAGGTCATATGAATACAGTTTATAACCGACATTGGACAGGTAGACATAAAAACACAGGTCATATGAATACAGTTTATAACGGACATTGGACGGGTAGACATAAAAACACAGGTCATATGAATACAGTTTATAACGGACATTGAACGGGTAGACATAAAAACAAGTCCAATGGAGAAAATGAGAAAAACTCGTTAAGAGGGTCCCCAAGATGTTTATTCAAGCAGCTTCTTTTCCTTTGGAACAATAACCACCAAGGCGTGTGAGCATCAATGTGTATGTTGCAATTCCTGCCCCATTTTTTAGCATTTAGATTTCAATTGCAGCCAACTGTCAGATGAGAATTACAAGTCCCTCCAGGACATGCAAATCAACAGTATCCATAACGTGAATCCCCTTTCCATTCGAGTTAATCAAGCACTGCGGTGAAATGACTGGAAACAAATCCTACACCACTACGCCCAATTAACTCTTGGTTCAGTTCCTCGTTTTGACATTTGCATGCGATCTCTTTAAGCGAGCGGTTGCTAGGTGCTGGTACGTGAAGGCAGCACATTTATTTTCAGCACGCACAGAGTTACAAATCAATACACTGCCTTTACACTTCCTAATTACGGTAGCTTCTGGTCTACTAAAGGAAATTTTATCAGTTTGTAGGCATCCTAGTGCTAAATCCTAAGGATATTTAATTGACCCTTAGCTGTGGTGGTACATCCAATTGGTGCTTCAAAATTAAATTTTACTGGGAAATACATCCCCATGCACCAGCTCGAAATCCACTCACTATAATGATGCCTCTAATGGTATCATTGATTGGAAGTATGTCCCCCATCCCTTCCCAATGAAAGTACCCAGGATAAGTTACCTGGGATCCTCATCCCAGAGTTTAACCTGTTACTTCTCTAAGTTGCAATAGCTGGCCTCCTCAGTTCCTCCTTCCAGTTTATATTCAGAACCTAGCAGAGCGGGCCTTCTAATTGGCCAAGCCCCAGGCATAAGCTAGCTGGTGGGTTAAAGGATGTCCGATATTCTAACTCCAAAGCAGTGGGGAAGGAGTTACAAGGTAAACCCAGAGGTGAGGACCTAGTGTTTCAGGTCCTTGTACTTTCATTGGAAGGGGGGTGGGGGTAAGACTTTTATGGGCATGGCCAAACACAAAATCAAATTTTGTATGCAGAAAAACAATACCCTCCAAAAGCTAGAACCGTTATACTTACATAGCTTACAGTAATAGCTAATTCTAGGAGGGAGATAAGCTGGGTAACTCCTATCCCCCCACTCCCCTTTCCTGAACGCTGTGAAAGCTCAGTGCTTTCACTCAGGCTCAGAAATCTCTGAGAATAAGATGCAGCACCCATTGGTCTTGACCCCACCCGTCACAACCACGACTGCAATATGTACCGGTATTCGGAAGAGCCAGGAGCTGTAGAAGAAGAGGTTGGGCAGCATATCTCCTTCTAAAAGGGGTATTGATCTTTGAAAGTAGAATGGTTTCTAGGTTTTGGGCTGGTGCTCTTCTAGAAAATTAGATTTTGGGGGTGTACATTCCCTTTAAATGTTCTTTCAAACATCATTATAAATACATATTTGAGAATGCAGGAATGCTGCAAACAAGGCGGCTTTATTCCTTCAGACACCACATACCATGTTTCTGGTAAAGACCCTTTCTCAAGTTTGTTTTTTTGTCAATACATACATAGACGTTAAGGATGAACAAAAGACAAAAATTCCATTCTATATAGAACCTTTTTAACCTCATATATTAACCCCTTGTGTCCCCTCGTCCTATAAATAGAATTATATATAAGGGTTAATAAGACACTGTAAAATGTATCATTTAACACATGGGTGCCCGTCCCATTAAAGCAAAAACACAGAAGCCATGTTAAAGGAGAAATAAAGCTAAAATATAAATAACCCAGAATAGATTTTAAAACTCACAACTAATAGTTAGTGGTGACTGCCACCTCGATATCTGCTGCGTTTAAGAGAAAATCATACCATTAAAAAATGTATTTCCGAAGGTTCCTGGTCTTTCCAGATTTCTGCAGCAGATGCTAAGCAGTGAAATGTCTAATGTCTATGCCACAACACCCCCCCCCCCCCAACACCCCCCCCCACACACACACACACCCAAACAAACTGTCAGAATGGTAATTACCGGGGTGACCTTTATCATGTGACCCGTCCCCTCTGCAGTCAACTCTCTAATCAAAACTGTGAAGTCAGAAATAGTTACTCACTAAGAAGCAGAGATACCAGGAAAGCCAGAAACCTGCACAATTAGATTTCCCACAATGCTGATGATTTAGAGGTGAGACTTGCAGTTGTATCCTAGATGTGCTTTATTAATTTGGAATTTTTTATTTTATTGTTAAATTTTACTTTATGTATTTAAACTCTTAAAGGACAACTATACTGTAAAAATGTACTTTTTAAAAATGAAAAGCAGGGCAAGGAGATGGGATTGATTATTCCTACTTCCCAATATTGTTTTGTTGAGGAGCTACACAGTTATCATCTGCCAGGTTATTGCCCTGGGCCATTCTATATTGAAGATAGTGATTAAGCATACAGGAAGACTGGCAGAAGCAGTTTTCTTTGTCCTGCTGCTCCTCTTAGAAATCATATTGGGAGGTAAAAAGCACCAATCCTACCTCCCTGCCTCAGGTCCTTTTATTTATTTATTTTTTTAAAAACGTTTAAAAAAACTTTATACACACTATTGTTTCCCTTTAAGAAAAATAAAAAAAGTCATATGGGTCATACACACACAGAGACTCTGCCATAGACACCATCCTCCGCCCTCTCTGCACTCAATACGGTGGTTAGCCATGTGTGTCATGGCACTTAGAATTGTTTTTAACTTGAAGAAATAAAATTTGGATGTTTTAAGTACCTCGGGTGCTGCCTGCTCCTACCCTTATCTACAGTGTGTAAGATTCTGCCATACAAAGCAACCATTTCAGAAATAATCTGTGAGAAAAATAATTTGCTCCACAGACATAGGTACAAACCTATTTGTATTTCCATTGGGTCCCTGTGAAATCTTTTCATATACAATAAATCTGTCTATTCCCATTGGATGAAGATAAAGCATCCTGCCCCAACTGCAGAGGAATGGAAGAGATGAGAATAACTAGAACTGTGCATTAAAGGGTAACTATAGTCTAAAAATTTACTTTTTATAAATGGAAAGTACCTGGGCCAGGGAGGTTGGATTGATTATTCCTACCTCACAATATAATTTCAGTTTTAATTTGCCAGGTTAGTCCTGGACTATTCCTTAATTAAAGATAGTGCTGAAGCCAGGAGGAAGACTGGCAGAATCCGTTTTCCTTGGGCTGGTGCTCTACACAAATAATATTGGGAGGTAGGAAATACCAGTCCTGTATCCTTGTCACAACTTCTTTTTTTTTTAAAGGAATAGTTCACACAAAAAGTGAACTATTCCTTTAGCGAGTGAAGAGCGGTAGGTAAAGGACCTATTCCTTACCTCCCATTCTTCAATCACTCGACGCACGATCCACCGCCAGCTCCGTTGACAAGTCCTGGCCACTTCCTGGTTTAGATTAACTACAGCGCGCTATAGTTAAACTAAGCCCGAGTGCAGTCTGCAATTTTCAATGGAGCTGGTTATTAACAATGGTTGTCTCAATCCTGGTGCCACTTCGCATATAGATGTGCGTCTGGCCTGAGGCAATCTGCAATAGATTTTACGTATATGTGTCTTATTAATTATTTAAACATTTTCCTTTGTGGCTCATGTTAGCGATTCCCAGAGAGGAACAACCAGGGGGTAAATGAATGGCAGGTTTATATCTCAGAATACAATGCTAATTATAGCAGATTCTCTAAACAAAGACAATGAAAGACTAAATTCATGAATGAAATTATTCTTCAAGCAAAACATACAACCTATCATATTCTCTTCCATCCATTGCCCTTTGAAATAAACAGTAATTTTGTTTCTTTATCGTGGCTGAAAGGAATGGCTTTTTAACCATTTGCAGTTTTGGGATTCTGGGTGGATGTTCACTATATACAATTTATATTTTATTTTTTTACGGACTTGCCCTTAATGCAGAGAAAGCCAAAGAACAGCTCCCAGTTAACTGTTGGAATTGGAATATTTCCAGGTAGGGTCAGCCGAAGCACTTCGCAATTCTATCTTACCCCGCGTTCTTGTGTTGATCTCTTTCCAGCATCAACTTTGGCAACTTTGGCAATATCGGTCTTGATTCTTGCTTGCTATTTCATTTCTCTGGTTGGTTCCTCTTTCCTTTTTTAAAGTGTATGTATACTGAAAAAATGTGTCACCTTAATCTATAAATATATACATGTAAGCAGTGTGTGTGTTGCTGCATGCCTTTTTTTACTGAGGCTCTGACCACTGACCTGAAAATTTCCCCACCATACCAACTGTCACTACAGCACACCAACTGTCAAACCATTCCAGCTACAGCAAAACTGCTTACAGAAATGCAAGATGTTTCAGATTGGATATCTAAAAAAATAGGGGGCAGGTCAATAAAAAAAAATACAGTGATAGTTGGGATGAATTATAGTTTCTACTAATGGGCAATGTTAAAAAACTAATTTGCCAGTTTAAGTTTCTGTTTTCTTCTTACTTCCTTGCCAGTATTGGCCTTTGGTTCGGCCCTTGTGCTTGGTGTGTTTATTAAACAGATAATTACTGAGTTCTGCTGATTCATTGACTTCTGTTTTTTGCCGCCTGTCCTAAGCTCTGCCCATTTACTTGACCACGACTCTTCATCCCTTGTACCTTTGACTGACTGAATTCCCATGTATAAACCTTGGTGCCATTCCATCTGTTCAGCGCTATAGGATCTTGTTCTCCAGCTGCCCAGGATACTTGAGTATCTCTGGCCTCAGCACAGATACCTTGGGTTCTAGGTCCTGGGGGAAGCTGTGTCCAGTGAGACATGCCAAGAGTCTCTGAAAACTTGGCTATAGGTGAAGATTTGGGTATCTAAAATACCCCAAAAATAAAGTTTTGCTTTTTGTACAGAGCTATCAGCAGCTAAAACCATAAAACATAGAGAAAGCAGAGGATGTTAGCAGCCTTCTGGCCCACTAAACAGAATCACTCAGTTGTTTAGATAGAGTGCCAATTTCTAGTCCAACATTGATTGGTCAAGCGACATCCTGTGTAGAAAGAGGAACCACAACCGATTGATTCCTTTACACTCACTTTTACAGTTTTAGTCATTCACATCTCTGTGCTGTAATCACCATCAAGGACAACATTCATTTTATACAAGAAGCTCTATCTTTATCCTTTAACAATAAAATAATAGACTTTGCTCATGTTTCACCATAGGATTTATGTAAATATTGCACATGCACGCTTTATATTTGCCATTTAGAATATTTCAGCACTTGTAGCATGTGTGTTATTCACAAAGAAGGGGGAAAAAAGAGAGACATGGAGGGTAAAGAAATTCACATCCGTCCCTTTGTGTGTGGCTTCTCTCATTACTTGGGTAATTAGCAATTTCTCTCCTTTCTTTGACATGATGATATATTGTTTTATTCCACAAAGCTGTGTTTATGCACAGGCTGTTTCCTGGTCACCTAAGATTATTCTGAAGATGGATAGGGCTAATATAAACTTACTTACAATTACTTAATCACAGGCTATTTCTGGAATCACTTTAATAAACCGAAGGAAAATATTCTAGTGTCTTGCAAATTAGAGCTCCCTACCCCCTCTATACTGTATTACCTCGAAGCCTAGAATGATTGTATTCAGGCAACCAGTAAATGTTATAATTTCGAAAAATATTGGGTAGTGATGTCTTTAATGGTCTGTGTACTCTAGTAAGGGTCTAGGTTCAGGTCTATCTGGACCATATATGGTGAGTTACTTCAAGTATTTACCCAGGAGCACTGTTGCTACAAGACGGTGGCCGAAATGTGTCAACGGCCATGCAGTGGCTGAAACACGTAGATCTTGAATAAACCTGAAATTGTAAAAGTCCATGTGAGTGCTTCGAGTCTATTCACATACATTGTTCTTCATTCGGATGCACCCTGGCCATATATGTCCATCTATCACTTGGGATACACCTTAACAAGTTTTGAAGGGCTAAGCAAGGTTGACCATTAATAATCCTCTTCCAAAACAAGACCTCAGCAAAGAGCATATTTGATAAAGACCCTTCGTGAAAATGTAAAACATCTTGATATTTATCTGTTGTATTCAATTAGATCAACTGGACTTGAAATGTAGTTCTTGAAGACGTTTCACTAGTCATCCGACTGGCTTTCTCAATTCAGAATGACTTGTACAAGAATCTGTGGCAATTATGTACCCTGGAAAATCCTGGAAGAACACAAATACCAACAGTGAAGGGGAAAAGCAAGACAGGAGGAAGAACATGGTCATCCCATATGTAGCAGGGGTCTCCGAGAAATTAAGAAGAATTTTCAAAAAACATCGTATCCCTGTCTGCTTTAAACCGAACAACACACTGAGGCAGCAATTGGTACATCCGAAAGACCCAATACCAAAACACAAGAAAAGCGACATCATATATGCAGTGCAGTGCAGTGAAGAATGCTCTGATTTGTATGTGGGGGAGACCAAACAGCAACTGCATCAACGTATGGCCCAGCACAGAAGAGCCAATTTCTCGGGTCAGGACTCAGCCGTGTATCTGCATCTTAAGGATAAAGGACATACCTTTGAAGATTGTAATGTTAACATACTGGCGAAGGAACGTGACTGGTTCAAGAGAGGTGTTAAGGAGGCCATTTATGTGAAAATAAAGAAACCAAGCCTAAATAGAGGTGGGGGGGTTCGACACCAACTGTCTGCCATGTACAATGCTGTTTTAACACCTTACTCTGGGCGTTCCTATAACACCTCTTAGCCACTATCTAAGCACACCCTTAACACCTGGCTGTGATATGCTAATTGGGATTTTCCAGGGTACATAATTGCCACAGATTCTTGTACAAGTCATTCTGAATTGAGAAAGCCAGTCGGATGACTAGCGAAACGTCTTCAAGAACTACATTTCAAGTCCAGTTGATCTAATTGAATACAACAGATATACCATGACCTGGATGAATGAGAACCTTCACAAGCAAAAGTGATATTTTATACAACTTCTGCGCAGCGGTCCAATGGATCTTTAAATGTTGCTGCCTCTGTATGTATGCATGCATGTATGTATAATTTTTATAATTTATAAAGCGCTACTTGGGTACGCAGCGTTGTACATTATAAATTACAGAGTATACAAACAAGGGGATAAGTGCAAGCCAGTATACAGATAAATAAAAAATTAAATAAAATTTCTAAGAGGGAGAGTGGTGGTCTAGATAGTCTAGCTACTGGGGTATCGACAAACGGGGGAAATGCCCAGTTTTCCACATCTGATTTTAAAAAATAAATACGTTTTGGAATTGTTGACAAAGTTTTAGCGTTTTTTTCTGGTGACACACCATATGTGCAACACAATATCCTCGAACTGCTCATGACAAGGAAAACATGTTCTCCTTGCTCAGGAGATATAAAAATAAATTATAGCTTGTCTGGAGGAGACTGTAGCATTCAGGTCCTTGTAGGTAGGGAGCTGTGTGTGAACTGCTGTGTAGCTGGATCCAAAATGGCTGCCGCCATGCGGAGATGTTGAATAAGAAGTCCCGCCCCTTTTTGCCAGCCAGTCTGGCAGTGTGGATTAACGGGCTCTGAGGCATGTTACCCTTCTGCCTAAGAGTGATCCTACTCCTGAGTGGACACGTAAACTGGAGGAGGCTTCTGTTACCCAGGTTCTCATGGCCAGGGGGCAGAGCCAGAACTTAGTTTTTTTTCTGGTCCTCGGGGTAAGGGTAAACTTAACCCCCAATGTGCCCCCTGAGGTTGAAAGACAAGTTCATGTTGCCTAATGGGTTTTCTTATTTAAAGGAAAACCAGAACCAAAAGCTGATAGCAGTAGGTGTAAGTAAAATTACCATAAAATGCACTAATGGTAACAACATTTATGCTGGCCATACACTACAAAAGTACCTTTCGACATAAGAGCAGTGTTCCACCAACCACCTGGCCTGATCAGTTTGCTATAGTTTTTACAACTATAATATCAATAGTATTTAGGATAACAAACATGATCTGGGAAACTTTATGGGAATGTCATCAGGTAAAACTGCTGCTACACTAAACATTACAATCAATTCGACATTCATTAAGGTTCGTACACATGCTCAATTTGCGAGCGAGCAATGACCCCTGAGCGCTACACGCGACGAACGGCCGTTTTGGCCGAGAATCGTCCGTGTGTTTGAGTTCGGTCGTGGGCCGTTTCTCGCTCGCAAATTGAGCGTGTGTATAAATCTTTAGGATTAAATATCTAATCCATGAAATGTCAAGGTAGTTTATGGCCAGCTTAAAGCAGAGTAAAATGAAACAACTAACCTTTACAGGGGGAGATCAATTCTTCTTTTTTATCCAAGTGATCTTTATGGCACTTCACATGACATTTTCTGCATTCAAGTGCTGGGGGAGGCTTGAATACATGCCACAATGGTTTTGCACAAGCTTCACAATTTGCAGGAAAGTGATAAAGGGTTGGAATAAATTCATGGCCTTTGTGATTGAGGAAATTTGTCTTTTCAGCTTGCTGCACTGGCTCCAGCTCAAGATCTTTTCTACATTCACCCTCATTGGCATAGAGAATCTGTAAATGCATAACAAAGACCTTAATATTTATAGTTATGTGCAGGGTTATAACCAGACATTTTGTGTACTAGACTACCCCCTTTTCAATTAAATTATAATGAAGAGAGGAACTGGTCTTTCCATAGACAGCACGGACACTTATAGTGAGCCCTATACTCTATATAAAACTATATGTTTGCCCCATTTTTCCAAGTACAGATATCACATTTAAATATGTTGTATTAAAATCTACATATTTTCTCTTTGAGGGGCTTATAAATACAACAGCACAGCTAACGATATGTAGCTTACCTGAAATATCCTGGGTATTTCTTCAGTATTTGCTCTGTATACATCTCCCTGTGTAACAGCTCGGACATGGAACATTTTACTAAATAAAAAACATTTCTTGTTTAAGATAATAATACCAGTCATGCTCAGATATACTAGATTAATATCTAACTTGACCTATTTTTTCCCCTCTATGTTTAAAAGAATAGTGCCTTTCTTTTAATACTTTATGTAAAATACATAATACTGGATGTAAAATAAATGCCTTTAGATTGAACAGGCTACAACCGCCTAAGGCTGGGTACACACCAGCAGATATTTTGAAAATATTTGCTGGTTTGGGGCGGCCGGCCACGAATGACCTCTATCGTCCGAACGAACGTGGTCGTTTGCTGCGACCGACGGACATTTGTCCCAGCTGAGCGTTCGCCCAGGACAAATAGTCCCTCCGTGTGTACCCAAGCCTTAGGAAGGGAAGGTGCCGAAACGCGCCAGATGAATGGAGTTCTTTTAACTATGGCTCACTAAAGGACTTTGCTATAACTTTTAAAGATTGGCAGGTGTGGAACCTTTTTCCTAAAATTGCAATTGCCAGTTGTGCCCCATCCCCCACCCTCAATCCAGGACTTGGCCAATGGAAAAAACTGAGCTCTTGTAGAGTGTTTGTTTCCAAAGGCCAAGCAATAAACAAAAGTAGGTGGTGGGACAGGACTCATCAACAGTACTTTAGGTACTTACTGCCGACAATCTAAAGTAAACCTAGAGGTGAGGACCTAGTGGTTTATACCCTCCACTGGGGTTCACAAAAGGTAGTTTGCTAGGTATTCCCCTTTAAAGCTAGTGGTCCTTTTTTTATACTCACATTACACTGCAAAGTATTCGGACAATATACATATGTATACTTACTCTATGTCAAGCACCATGGATGGGATAGACTGCTCCTTATTTTGTTCATCATTGTAAAACAGAATCTTTTTACTGCTTACCACAACATACTAAAAAAAAAATAATAATAGGCTTAGGAGGGATGACAATCTGAATAGGCAGTAGTAAAAGGTAGATTTTATACACTCTTTTGATGAAGTACAACGTTGATGCACATGCTGAATAATACACTGAATAACAGAGCAACCACGCAACATTCTTCAAGATCAGAAAGATGTATTAACCAAAGATTTTATGCTAAATATTATAACCAAGTGTTACTACACTTCTCTGATATCTAAATCTGATGTGCAGAATCTGGATATGCTAAGATCCAGACTTAACATAGGAGTATACCAATAGAAGTCTAGATTTTATTTACACTTGCATAACAAATAAATGTAGAGAAACATGTATGTGAAACATGGTATGGCTGACAAATATTAAATATTTTATTTAAATGGTTGCAATTTTGTCATACAGCATTATACAGAGCCTTTCAGTAGTCAAATAAATGTGTAAATGACTAATACCTGCTTCTTCCATCCATATCTTTTAATGTTTCCTCTGTTGGGTATTGACAGCCACCCTTCAATTCTTGACTCTTAAATGCAAAAATATGTTAAATGGAAAGAACATTTCTGGCAATTGCAAAACTGATCAGTAAGAAAAACATGCATAACGAAATAACGCATAGCAGAGAATAAACCAAAGAAACAAAGAATGATTTTCACCACTTCATGCCTGTAAACAAAACTTGCTTAGAATGATGCAAGTTGAACATGAAGAATATTTCAAACATAAAAAAACAAAACCAAGACAAAATAAAACAATGCTAAATACAAATGGAAACATTTTTAAAAGCTTGAAATGCGATAAAAAAAAAAAGCCGAACAATGCAAAAAACTAAACCAAAAAGTGGTCAACATATAACAGGCAGGAAATGTGTGTTGCATTTACTCACAGAGGACAATAATAGAAGAGAAATAAATAAGGAATGCAGGTAGACTCAACTAGACGAAGAATAAGAGACAAACATAAATTTATTTAGTGTAAGAATTCTGAGTATTTTGTAGATTGCTGCACAACAGCAGAACAAGGTACATCTATTTGGGACTATCCAAGCTTGCTAAGAGTTGCACTGCAACAACACACGCACACAAACACACCTATGAAATGATGATCCAGCAAGAACACTGGTTGCTAACAAAATGAAAAAGAATATCTTGGGATAATAAAATCGCCATTTACACAAGCATTAGGGACAATTAATTAAACACAATTTTCAACTCTATAAAAGTAATTAAAAGGGGCATTTTTTAATAATATGCCTTTATCCTTTTCTATTATTTTTAGAGCTGCCAGAATCCAACACTGTTCCCAGTGCTCACTTTTACCATACTTCCTCATGTCTTGTTCAGCTTACTCCTAGTTAATATGCATTTCCCCTCTCTGTGCTCTGTCCCTTTCAGAACCTGAGACAGAGCTGGAGGGGGTACATTAAACTTGATTTCTAATGCACTGCTAGACTGGGATTTTGAAAATACAGAAACACAGAAAGTAGCTATATTGTTATCTGTAGGCAGTGTGTGAAAGCTGGATCTAAACTCAATGTGTAATCAAAGTCTTGTTGAACATTGACTAAGTTAAAGGACAACTATACTGTAAAAATTTACTTTTTAAAAATAAAAAGTACCTGGAGCAGAGAGGTAAGATTAATAATTTCCCCCTTCCAACAGCACATACAGGTTTTATCTGCCATGTTAGTGTCCTGGGCCTTCCTGTATTAAAAATAGTGCTGAAGCACACCATTTTCCTCATGCTGCTGCTACACAAAGAAATTGGGAGGTAAAAAGTACCAATTGTGCTTCCCTACCCAAGATACTCTTCATTTTTACTGTTTTTAATAAAAAAAAAAAAAAAAACTATACACACACTATAATTCTCCTTTAAATTTTGGGCCATTGAACAGCCAGCATAAAGGAAGACATATTTCTTTTATACTTAAACTAAATAAAGCTCATATGAAAAATAAATTAAAGGGTATGTTTGTCCTTAAACAAAAAATTGGTGATTTGTCAGTTATCTGCCTGCAACCCCAACTGCTATTTTTATCAGTTTATTACATGCATTTGTAACCAGATATTTAATGATAAGTTATATTCCTTTCTGGCAAAGGTATCTACCTACTCCCTCTGCTCAATTACCTTTTCACAAGCTTGAGCATATGCAGCGGAAGCATCAGGTAAAACAGCAGTCAATCATTGGCTGTGATGTTAGTTGTCACAGCCTTAGTTGACTACATGGAGGGAGGGACAAGCTTGCTCTGCCAGAATGGGGACAATATTTATCCTTAAAGGGTATCTCCACTCGTTTTTATAAGTTTTGTGAATCCAGTTCTATTGAAGAACGGGAGGTTAAGGAGCTGTGCCTTACCTTCCGTTCTTCAATAGAACACACAGGAGCCAGGAGACAAGGTAAGAAACTACTCGCTCGCTCGCTCCCCGGCGCTTGGTCTGACAGGTCCCGACGGACCTTGTCTTCTATGCGCATAGATCGTGCATGCGCATAGAAGACAAAGTCCGTCGGGACCTGTCAGACTACACGCCGGGGGAGCGAGCGAGCAAGTTTCTTACCTTGTCTCCTGGCTCCTGTGTGTTCTATTGAAGAACGGAAGGTAAGGCACAGCTCCTTTACCTCCCGTTCTTCAATAGAACTAGTATAGTATAGTATAGTATTTGAGGTTGAATAAAGACATACGTCCATCCAGTCCAACCCATCTAGCAATATACTCATTTCCTGCCTAACTGTTGATCCAGAGGAAGGCAAAAAAAACCCACCAAATTTATGAAGGGGGAAAAAATTCCTTCCTGACCCCAAGTGGCAATCGGAAATTTCCCTGGATCAACTCTATTTTATGTATCAATACCAGTAACTTGTAACATTCCTTGTTTGCAGAAACTCATCCAGCTTTTTTTTAAAAATGACCAAAGAACCTGCCATAACAACGTCCACTGGAAGACAGTTCCATAGCTTTACCGTTCTCACAGTGAAAAACCCTTTTCGAGCTTGAAGCCTAAACCATTTTTCTTCAAGTCTTAAGGGGTGACCTCGTGTCCTTTGACATGTTCTATTGGTGAACAATGCCCCAGATAGTTTATTGTATGGCCCGTTAATGTATTATACACAGTAATCATATCCCCACGCAAGGCCTTTTCTCCAGCATACATAATTGTAACTTTTCCAGTCTCTCTTCATATTCAAGCTCCCCCAATCCCCTTATTAATTTAGTTGCCCTTCTCTGAACCCTTTCCATTTCAAAGATGTCCTTTTTGTGCACAGGATTCCAAAATTGCACTGCATATTCCAAATGAGGCCTTACCATTCTTTGGAAAGAGGGAGAATTACATTTTCCTCCCTTGAATCCATACCTCGCTTTATACAAGACAATACCATGCTGACTCTGGCTGTTGCCGCCTGGCACTGCTTGCTACCTTTAAGTTTGTTATCCACCAAAACTCCAAGATCCCTTTCCAACAGGGATTCACTTAACACAGAGCCATTTATAGTATAAGTAGCACAAGTATTTTTAAGTCCAAAATGCATCACCTTACATTTATCAACATTGAATTTCATCTGCCACTTAGCAGCCCAATGTGATAATCTATCTAGATCCCTTTGCAATGATTGCACATCCTCTGAAGTTTTTAATGGTCGACAAAGTTTTGTGTCGTCAGCAAACACAGAAACCTTGCTGACAATACCCACTTCCAAATCATTAATAAATAGATTAAATAGAAGCGGCCCCAACACAGAACCCTGTGGCACCCCACTTAGCACTTTAGTCCATAATGATGAAGCCCCATTAACAACTACTCTCTGCATCCTATTCCTTAACCAATTTCCTATCCATGTACAAATGTGACTCCCCAGACCAACAGACCTTAGCTTATTCATTAGTCGCCTATGTGGGACTGTATCAAAAGCCTTTGCAAAATCCAAGTAAACTACATCTACTGCTATACCAGAGTCTAAATTTCTACTTACTTCCTCATAAAAGCCAAGCAAGTTAGTTTGACAAGATCTATTCCTCCTAAATCCATGCTGGTTACTACTTATAATGTCAGTCCTTGAAACATACTCTAGAACATGTTCCCTTATTAAACTTTCCAGGATCTTCCCCACCACTGAAGTTAAACTTACAGGCCTGTAATTACCCGGCTGTGAACGACTACCCTTTTTGAATATTGGAATAACATCAGCCTTTTTCCAATCCAGAGGCACACCACCGGACATGAGGGAATCAGCAAAAATAAGAAACAATGGCCTAGATAAAACTGAACTTAGCTCCTTAAGTACCCGAGGATGTATTTTATCCGGTCCAGGAGATTTATTAATATTAACCTTATTTAGTTCTTTCTGTACCATATCCTCGGTTAACCAAAGTGAACTTGAATCTTGTATACCTTTATTGCTACTATACTCTATGATATCTGTACTTGGATCTTCTATAGTGTATACAGAGGGAAAAAAATTATTCAAGACATTTGCTTTATCGCCATCCTCCGTAACTAACTTATCCCCATTAATTAATGGTGCCACATTCTCAGTCCTCATCTTCTTACTATTAATATACTTAAAAAAATGTTTAGGCTTAGTGAAGCTTTCTTCAGCTATCCTAACTTCATTATTAATTTTAGCTAGTTTGATTGCTTTCTTACACTCCTTGTTACAGTTTTTATACTCCCTAAAGGCCCTTTCCGTTCCCTCTGCCTTAAATGTTTTAAATGCCTTTTTCTTCCTTACCATTTGCCTCTTTACATCAGAATTCAGCCACATGGGCGCGGATTTATTTTTTTTACATTTATTTCCCAAGGGTATAAATTTAGATGTGAACTGGCTTAAAATCCCCTTGAACACAGTCCACTTCTGTTCAGTACCTTTACCTGATAATACATTATCCCAGTTGACATTCTGAAGAGCTGCTTTTAACCTGGGAAAATTTGCTTTCCTGAAATTAAATGTCTTTGTTAACCCAGCACACTTTTCCTTTCGATAATGAAGTCCAAATGCCACTATTTCATGGTCACTATTCCCTAAGCCTCCAGTTACCTTTAAAACAGTGATAAAATCCTGGGTGGTATTATTTACTACTTGACATGCTGAACACAAAATCTTCTAGGTATGGCATTGCTCCAGAGTCATCACCCCCTGAACCAACTCTTAATTACATTCAACATATGAAAAGCCCAAGCCATCACAAATCCAGAATTGAAGATTAATTTCAACAACACCATTATTAACGCTACCATTAATCCTCCCAGATATCTATTTAAGCAGGTGGGAGGATTTGGGTATCAAAAACCTTCAAACTTTATTCTCCAATGATACCGTGAAAACTTTAGAACTACATCAAGAATTTGATATTTCAAATAAAGATTTTTACAAATATCTAAAAAAAAATCCATTTCCTACAAGATAAACCAAAGGAGAATATGACCTCAGTAGGCTCATAACACGAATTTCACTATAACGTTTTGTTTTTTTTAAAGTGATTTCTCCAAAATTCTGCTGATTTTAAAGGAAAACAGTACAGCAATAGTACAAATATAAAAGTTATGCAGCGTGATTTATACATAAGCTTTAAGTATTGCCCCACATATCTCCTTTAGTCTTAAAACTGCTCTGTATGAGCATATTGTTTATTAATAAAGTCCCTATTAAAACTAGCATTCTGTTTCACTTTATCCAGATTGTGGTGTATTTTATATTTTAGGAATTAAAAGGGAGCTTTCAAATGCATCTTAGAGTTGGGTAATGTTCTATAGTGATACTTTACATATAAGGTCTAGATAAACCAACCTAAAGCACTGAAGAATATTATTTATATTAATTTATCCTACACGGACTACTCACATATATTACAACATTACACTGGTACTTACCACCTGCTATACCATCCGATTCATCTGTCTGTAAACTTGCAACACTGGTTGAGTCCATCCGCAACTGTAGGTCTGCCAGTCTGGCACGTAATTGCTCTATGTCACTTTCTTTGCTGTCCAACTGCATTTGCAGCTCATTTTTGTTAGTGCTCTCCTCAGTCAATTGCTTTAAAAAGAGTGATATTGTATAAGGTTAACTGCTGGATATATAGAAAAGCTTACTGAGCGCACAGCAACAGAGGAGGCATCTTCGGGTCAGGCCATCATGTCAGCATCACTGCATGGACTCAATGCCATACCCAGAAACTGCAGAGGAGAGTGCCAAAGCAAGGGGTTGGGTTGTTAAAGAGAAAAGTGGATTTGAAGGGCTACATTTTCTTTCTGGGGGTGATCATGCACTTTAAAATTTATTTTAAAAATTGATACCCAATCCCCACATAAATGTCCTGCATCCCACTACTAGGTGAAGAAATTAGAAATGTTTGGTACTAATAACAGGAAAATACAGATATTGATAAGGCTATACATCATTTGACATCTGACAATTCTCACTAATGCTTGCCATATATCTATCAGATATTAGGTCTATTTGGGGGTTTTATTGTCTTATTGTTCTAATATCTATTTGTGCAGGGGGACTTTTCCCGTTTTGGCCTAGGCAATTATTGTATGACCAGGATAAGCAAATATAATGCTACACTGAGAATTTATACTTTTCGTACTTAACACAAAAATAAAATAAAAAGAAATTGTATGTTTAAAAATCTGATATTGTAAATAATTCATATGCATTCTTGGCAATTTAAAGTTTTGTTCTTACCACCAGCATCTCATCCAACTCTTTCTGGAACTTTGATACCATCTGGTTATACTTTTCTTTCTCCTGGTTAAGATCAAGCTGCAGCTTTCGGTTTTCCTTTTCCTTCTTTCTCAGATCTTGTGTGCTTGCTTTCCTTCTATCCAGTTTAAAGTCCTTACGGTTCATAATCTCAGCAAGTTTGTTTACAGCCTGACATGACCATGATGAAGCATACATGTTTAATACAAGCAAGGTACGTTTAGTCCCAGAACACTTCTTATAATCTAATAATCATGAATGTTTTGTCAAAAACTGATACATGTCTATAAACGGAAAAATAATTCCATGTTTCCATATAGAATCCAAAGGTTAGTCACTCGCTGCTAATTAGCTTGCATAAACCACAGCACGTTTCGAACTCCCATGCATTCTTTTTGAAGAATAAAAGGATGCATGGGCATTCGAAACATGTTGTTTTTGTAGCAGCAATAATAAACAATTTCATTTTTGCAAGCTAATTAGCTGCGAGTGTCTCCCTGCTTTACTTACCTTTGGATATAATATGGAGACGTGGATGCGGCCACGCTACAGGAGATGAGACACGCTGCTGGGATGCCTGTTTGATAAAAGAGTATCACGTTTCCATATATTTACTTATGTATTATTACACTATAATGGCATATAAGCTGCAGTTAAATAGATCTTTTTAGTAAAATGTCCTGTTCTATGACCGGAATACTTCTGCATTGGATTAAAAGGTAACTGTGGTCTCCATACAAGCCTCCATAAATATTTAAAGAAGCTCTTTCATAACTAAACAAGCCTAGGATGATGTCAGTAGCTTCTCAAATTTAAGGGCTTCTAAAGATACACTTCTTGGTCTGTCCTTACTGTCTGAATCTGACAGTCACATGATGTGAGAAGCCCCACCCCCAAAATATCAATCTTTGTATCTATCTGAAGAATATGAAGAATTGTTCAAAGTTTTTCAGCTTGGCCCGATTTTTGATGTTAAGCAACTGACCAGAAAAGCAAAAGATTGTTTCTGATATTTTAATGGATTCGATCAATCGAGAATTAAAAGGCTTTAGAGAGGAAAAAAAAACTATTTTCAGGCATGTGACTAGCACTAAAAATATTTTAAAAGTTAGGGTGTGTGCCTTATGATGCAGCTGATGCTCTGCCCCAGCAGTGGGCATGCTTCAGACCGAGACTTGGGGGCAAAGCAAGTGGTGCTCCTGATATAACATATCACAGTACTAACAAAAACACCCTTTATACAACTTTAACTTTGAATAGACTGCAGCTAGAAGCATGATCCTGAAGTCATTTTAAAGGTAGGAACTATGGACACCACAGTTCCCCTTTAAGTATTAACCACATACCTGCGTTTTGAGAGTTTTTTCTGTATTAATAATCTTTTCATATGAAAGTTTGAGGTTGAGAATTTCTACTTTTTCTTCCCTATAGTCTTCAAAAATAAAGAAAAATAAACATTTTACAATATTAGTTTATATTATCTGCAATAAAATGCAAATTGTATTCATATCAGATTTCATTAAACAATAGTTTTACGCTGGTTTCCTTACCCCCAATTATTATAACTGCAAAATTTTAGATTCACACTTGGAGCAGGTACACATTTATTAAAAAATAAAATAAGAAATACAATACCCTAACACCCATATACCTGCCAGTACAAAACACTCTTTCTGCTTAAAGAGCCAATGCACTTGTTTCTGGCACAGCAGTGCTTAATATGTTAAGCAAATATCTACCATAGCGCATTGTTTCCCCGTTTCTTTTTATCTAATTTAAGCATCGACAGGTGGCTTGATGTACTTTTCATTTGTTTGGTATACAGTGTGGGGTCATTACACTTATAATTTACACTTCTATGCCATTCCTGTTCTTTTATATTGTTTATTACACAAACAGTTTGTACACATATTGGCTTTAGATGTATTATTATTACATCAGAATTTCAGTATGAAGATGGAGGAGCTTTGAATAGGACTTATCGGACGATCCCCATATAAATAGGTTGCTTGGCATTAGTGAAGCAGCCTGTTCTATACTATTGGTTGGGAAATGATCAAAAGACCTTAATCTTGGCAGATCACTTCATAAAACTTTTATTTTGTAAGACTATTACTAAACGTGTGTATAAAGCAATATCTGACACTACAGAAAACAAATGTTCAGTTTATTGTTGATATCATCTAATTACAAATAATTTACTATAATTACAATAATTTACTATAATTTTACTATAAACTTTGTAAAATTCCACATCACAAATAAATACCTTGTTCAAGATTCTTCACCTTTTCACTTAGTTCACCATTTTCTTTTGTTAAAGTCTGAACATCTTTGATTAAAGTGGTGTTTGTTTCCTCCAGCTGAAATAAATACACAATAGGCAATATTTTATACAATTCACAAAAAATGCATTTAAAAACTATTGTATTAAAAATAACTACAACAAATGCAAAGTATCTTATTTCTTTTTACCCTATATTAAAGGAACACTAAACAGATTTAATGTACTTTGTTGAGTACATGAAATCAGTTTCTATTATTAACAGGAAGGTGAGAACACTTATTTCCACCTCCCTGTGAATAATAGAACACCAGATGAACAGTGCAACACTTACCTTACCAACACTCCACTTGTGGCTCCTTCCCAGCTGTCAGGCACGCTTTCCCGACCGAGCACATATCTTCAGCGCCAATACAAAAAATAGGCGCATTATCTAGACAGCGTGCCTGTCAGCCGCAAGGGAGAGCCGGTAAGGTAAATGTTGCACTGTTACCCGGGCATTCTATTATTCACGGAGAGGTGGGAATAAGCGTTCTCACCTTCCTGTGAATAATAGATACAGATTTCATTTACTTTAAATCCAGTTTAGTGTCCCTTTAAGGAACAGGAAAAGCCCCTAGGATCTATCCCACCCATTTTTTTTTCAATGAACTAGGCTTGTTCAGTATGTGAGGACGACTCCAATGGCTGTATCTTGGATGATATATTGGTATAAAAATAAATTTCTGCTGACGTTAAGGGAACAGTCTACTAGATTATGGCAGGTAGGTAGGTGGCATTCCCACAATGGTTCTCATTTAAGCAAAACCACAGTTTAAGAACTACAATGGTGTTAAATCACCACTGACAGGCAATACTAAGCAATTCCACTTCTCAGTAAAGTATGATTGGATGTTGATTACCACAATCTTTTTTAAAAACAGCCTAATATAACAAAGGGCTTTCTTGGGTGTGTGGATCCAACAATTTTTACTGGGTTTAAATTACACAGCACAGCGAAATAAACAAGTTCTTCCATTTTCAAAAATACATCCAATAGATGGGTAGCTCTTGGTACTAACGTTAGTGTTATTTATCCTCAATGTAATAAATACCTGTATGTTATATATATTTTAGCTTGATATATTCTTAAGGTTTGAAATATACAGGGCTTGGGGACTTAAAAGGCAACTGTGCTTTCCTCATCATCCAGAATAAAAAGTTGTGAGTTCAGCAGCAAAGCAGTGTAGAATTATACATTAAATGAAAGAGCTTAACTATTTTACCTTGCGAATAGTATGATCTTTTTCAGTGACATCTTGCCTGTTTCTTAAAGACAGTTTCTTATTCTCTTGGCAGATTTCAAAATATTGCTCTTCTAGAATTGTACGGGCAAGCTGTTCGGATTCTGCCTTCGTTACTGCCAGATCCAACTGTGCAGTTAGTGCATCTCTGGGAAATTAGTAGCAGTTCTGATTAGATCAGGCTAAACATACTTCATATCTAGCGTATTATCAACTGCAGAAGAAATTGCTCCTATGCAAATATTTTTATCAATATGATTTTTATATGTAGGGCTGCAAATATTGAGTTATTGAGTTCTGTTATTCAAAAAAAAAAAAAAAATATATATATATATATATATATATATATATATATATAAAAAATAAGGGATAATGTGCCCCTTACAGTGTAATGTAAGGTTACCGAGTGCTTTTCAGTCACCGAGTGCTTTTATACAGGTCTGGGAACGCCATTTAATAGTTACGCAGTGGATAAAACCTGCTTTTTTGCCTGAAATTTGGACCCTACAGCATTATTTATAGATATTAAGATGTATTTATATTAAAGGGCATGTCCACTCAAAAAAAAAAAAAACAACTTTTGCTTGCATTATCCATCCCTGCCAAATATGCCCCTGAAGGAACTTACCTGCGACTGACAGCCGCTCTACTTCCTGGTCACAGCTGTCAGTTAAGGCGCAGCATGACGTCACGCCCTATTGCCTGACAGCCGCGACCTGGAAGTAGAGTGTTTGTCAGCGTAGAGCCCCTCTGCTCCTGTTTTTGCTCGAAACAGGAGCAGGGGATCGGGTCAGGTAAGTCCCTTCAGGCACATATTTGTCAGGGATGGATAATGCAAAACTGGGGCTTGACATTGTGACTGTACATGCCCTTTAAGTATTTCTCTGACATAATTGATCTGTAAACCACATATGTATTTATTTTGTATTGTTATATATTTTGCCATTCACCTATAAACTACACTACTTTAAATCTTCTTTTATTAAATAACATACTTCTCATTGTACAGTTCCTGCAATCGTTTCTCAACTTCCTGACTATGTTTTGCTTTCTCTTCAACTTCTTCTTTCAGCTCTTTAACCTGAGTTTTGTAAAGTGTCTGGGGGAAAAAAAAAAGGTAAAAATTTATTGAGCTCAATAGTGATCTTATACTATACTATACTATACTATATGACAATGCATTTGGATAATCAAAGATTATTTACATTCATTACTAATAGTAGGGGCTACACGACAATCACACATTTTTTTCCTTCTTAATAATTGTCAGCTAAGACCATGGTCCCGGCTACCGCGCCTTGGACTGGTACCAGTCCGTGGATCATTTGGTACAAGGCTGCACAGGTCATCTGTACAGTATAGTTTATTATACATTATATTGATTTAATTGCAGTGTCCTATCCATGGAAAATTGTCTAACAATGTTAAATATTCAAAAAAGAATGGATATCAATGAGCTAAGAGACTCGGAGAAATAACTTATTATACAACGTTGAAAAAATTTGAAAAATGTGTTGCCCCTATTTATTCTACACATTTTCCATCCTGCGTGTTAAATACTACATGTTATTATTTCAAAACAAACTCATTCAAACTATTTAGATATGGTAGTAATTGTGCTATATATTAAAATGTATTTAGAATTATTCTTATATCAGTTAGACAATTTTTGGCAAATTACTGTTATTTAGGTTCATGTTTGAAATCTGACAGGATCTGTAATAAAGCACCTATACCGTTGGATCCGACAGTATCTGCGCATTATCGTTACTGTGTGTACCCAGCTTAAGAGTGTGATTTAGGGCAAATTTCACTTACAGAGAAGAACTGCTCTGCTTCTAGCTGATCCTGGAGCTCCCGCATTTGCCCTTCATTGCCTCTGTACTGCCTACAAAAAAAAAATTAAATGTAAATAAAAAACATTTTCCCCATAAATTGCCCGATACCATTTTTAAAAGCTTTACTCATACAACATGCCAAACAAGAGATTTAAAAAAACAAAAAACAAAAAAAAAAAAAACACCATATCATCAACAATCAAACTCCAGATAAAGAATTCGTACCTTTTTACCAATTCACGTACTAAGACTCGGTAAAAATCCATATTATAAAAAAGTATTTCAACTCGGGAGTTAATTAAAATACGAATTCTAAACTATTAATGTTGATTTCTGTTTATGTAATTGTTCACAGGCAAATTATCCCTTTTTGATAATTAAAGAGAATGTCCAACCCCAAACTAAAATTTGTTTTGTTTTTTTAAAAGTTGCATTTAAAATTATCAATTTGAGATGTGATTTTCTTTACAGACATCTGTCTGTGCCAAGTAGCCACACTTTCAGGATGATTCAATAAAAGTTCTAATTAATAGAACAAATTGTTTTTAATGATAATCTCCCTGTTTGCCTTTACAAAACCTTAAGAATATTACTTATGTATATTTTTTTAAAAATCTAATGGAAGTCTATTCGCCAAAAATGAGTCAAACACAATACTGTTGTGCCTTTATATACCTTGGTTAACACCAAAACCTACCCTTTTTAGATAAAACGATCTTCTTTTAAGCTGTACAAATGTGTCCCAGGAGAAACTTTGAACACGGGTGGGTATGCACATGTACCTTTATTATTTTCTTCATTTTGCACTAGTAGTGGCACCAGATTAAATATATTTTACTAGATTTATTTCACAGGTATGAAGCAAAGAAAACTTTGATATACATCTGTACATTGCATCCCATAGACACAATCTTGTCATTCTTTGCATCTGCAGTGCCACATAATATCAACTCAGACATTGGAAAAATTATCTAGCAAAGGTCCATGACAAAATATTTACTGTAAAGTGATATCCTACAACAACAACCTCCAGTTATAGTAGAAAATAACAATTCAACATTAATCCAAAGATTAAGTCGACTTGATCAATGCTTATTCATCGTTCCAAGCGTATAACTCAACTTATCTTAATGTGGTTTTAGCGTTTGCTATATAGTACTGGGGATCGCAGTCCTTGTGTTATGAAGTCCATTGGCTCACAATTCTTGCTGGCACACACCCAGTGGGGACCCACTTTTAAGACAGCGTTGCCTCATAATTACACCATACCACCACCACACACTCTCCCCCCCACATGCACCCTATTTTTTTACATTTCTTTACACAATTTTTATGTACAAAACAAAACCATTTTAAAATGAGCAAGATCTTATTAAATTATGGAGAGCAACATCTGGATGTCAGGTGTCTCCCGGGCAGTCCATTTAATAACTATACATTTCATTGAAATGAATAAAGCATTTTGTAATAGTTGTGTTTACTATTTTGGCCATACACCTTCAACTTTGTGCTCAAACAAACATTGCGAGGGGTCCAGAGGTATAGAACATTGTAGTAACCTAGTAAGGAAATTGGTGACTGCTTTACAGGATCTTAACAATTGGGAAATCCCAAGTTAAATGTATAAAGCCTGTATCTTATTCACATTTGGGGCAGTAAGCTGCTTGTACACAATGGTTTCGGTGTAGTCTAAGTGTGGTAAGGTATGCCTAATAGATAATATAAAATTGTACCAGTTGGTTATTGGCCCTAGGTGATACCGTGCTATAGGAACATGCAAGTTCTTTCTTATCCTTGCCATAAAGGCATTAGTGAGCTCAATTTTTCAATGGTTGTTCTGTATAGGTCCCCAGCTGGAAGTGCCTGGAAACTGGGGAGCTTAACACATCCATTTGAATGTGTGGAGTTATAATTAATAGTGCACGTGCCAATTCAGCTCTAATGTAGTGCCGGAACTGTAAATATTGATATTACATTTTGCGAGGTAGGTCGTAATTACTTTGCAGATTTTTAAAGCAGTGAATTGTGTTCTCTTGGAGAACATATAAAAGGAGTGTTAGATTAAATGTATTTAAGAAAACTGCATCATGGCATAAGGAAGGCCTTGGCAGCAAATTCTACTAAAAGCACTAGAAATATCTTTAGTGTTAAAGGACAACAATATCAAAAAAAATATAACCTCCATTACATGTCCACAATTCCAGCAGCTGGAATCGCTTACAACCGTGCTGCCCTCCCTTAGCTATCACACAACAGAGATGTGTGATAAAAGCCCGCCCCATAGACATCCAAGGGCCGAGACTGACACAGTGGGATTGTCTGTTATGTGACCTTTCAACTACTCCTCTGCCAGTCAAACAAACTTGAAGTGTCCTGTTGCTTAGATACAGCCTACATAATCAAGCTGACATTTAAGGTGTTAAGCCCCCTTAATAGCGCAGCTAATTGAAGGCAGACAGATGCTCGGAATTAGGGGGAAAAAGGGCTGCATACCTTTACTCTTTGAAGCAATTTTTTTTTTAAATGCATTGAGGCAATACTTTAAAAGAATTTGGAGTAAAATACAAAAAGTTATGATATGTACAAATATTTTAAAAACACTCTATATGCTTTTACACAATATACATACTTTGTTAGTTGTCCCAGTTCAAACTCCAATGACCTTTTAGCTTCCAACAATCCATTTATTTCTTGCTTTAATTGCTTCTCTGACCCCTTCAAATTATCAACTACACCTGCTTGTTGATTTAGTTCATTCTGTGTCATAATTCTTTTCTTAGTTTCTTGTTCCAGTTGCAGTGTCAGCTGTTTTACCTAAAAAAAAAAAAAAAAAGCATTTTAAATGGTAATAATAAAAATTTCAGATAAATAAAGGGTCACTTTACTCAAAAAACTCAGCTAGTATATAAATTAAAGCGTAGTATTCCTTTAATGTACTGATTGAAGACCAGGAGGTTAAGGAGCTATGCCTTACCTTCCGTTCTTCAATCAATATCTCAGGAGCAAGTGATGAAGATAGCACGACCCACTGCAGCTGGTCCTGACCGCTTCCTGGTTCAATAGCGCACTATAGATGATTAGAACCAGGAAGCTTTCAGGAATTTTCAGTGCTGCTGCAGCGGACCACACGAAAGGTACATTGCTGCTATCTTGGTCCCTCGCTCCTGAGATATTGAATGAAGAACGGAAGGTAAGGCATATCTCCTTAAAGAACAATTATACTCACCTTCCTCAGCTCCTCTTCTTGGTTCATTACCTTTTACCCAGGGTGAGGACCTGAACCGCTAGGTCCTCACCCCTGGGTTTGCGTAACTTAAAGCAGAGTCTTAGAACAAAGCTGCTCTGGCAGGCTCCGTCCGACTCACTTAACTCTCTGGAGATCCCGGCACAGTCTGCTTCCACCACCGATCCCCAAATCCCGGCGGAACTACCCTCCACGTGAATGACACGCCACAGGGACAAGAAAAGTACCCCCGTGGACGCCAAATTAGAAAAGTTCGCACACAAGGCCCGCGAACAGACCATAGAGCCGCCATTGCAGGAACCGGCTCCCGCCCACATGGAGGAATTCCACCACAACCCAGTCCCTCCACTTCCAGCCGTTGGAGCTACCACCCTACCCCCTGAACTGCAAACCCTCCAGACACATCTCCTGGCAGCTATACAGGAGTCCAGGACCTCACTAACAGTAATCATGGAGGAAGTAAAGGTGGATGTCAGTATCCTGAGACACGACCTGCAAACCCTAAGGCACAAGGTATCAGATGCAGAGGAACGCATATCTACATTAGAAGATAACACTAACCCACTTATCCAAGAGGTCACCCACCTGCAACAACAACTTCAAACAAACCAACGGAAATCGGACGGCCTCGAAAACAGAATGAGGCGTAACAACCTCCGTATAGTGCGTATCCCAGAGAAAGCAGAAGGAACAAACCCGGAAACCTTTATAGAGAACTGGCTGGCCCAAACTTTCTCCGAAGCCGGACTGTCTCCCGCTTTTTTCGGTGGAACGTGCCCAAAGAGTTCCAACACAAGCAACTCCACCTGGCTCCCGCCCGAGACCCCTAATAGCCCGAATACTGAGCGCTAGAGACCGCGATCGCATCTTAAGAGCAAACAGACAGAGAAACCAACCTGCTTTTGAAGGCTCCCCAGTAATGCTGTTTCCAGACTTCTCAGCAGACCTTCAAAAGAAACGCTTCACGTTCCCGGAAATCAAAGCACGGTTAAGACAAGCAGGTCTAAAATACTCTATGATGTTCCCAGCGAAACAGAGTTGAAGCCGAAAACCGCACCTATTTTTTCGAATCTCCAGAGGAATGCGACTCATAGATGGAAAGACGCCCAAAATAGGCTAGACCACGCTCCAGGCAAGGATTCCCAAGACCCTAACCAGGAATACTACCTCACCCCCTCCCCCCCTTTCTCGGCCAACTTTACTTGTCTTCCCCACCACCAACCTCACAGCAGGCATATACTATATGGAACTAACCCGACACCAAAACATCTATGGACGGTTAAGACATCCGGATAAGGTATGAACACAAGATGGAAGAGGTATGTAAACCAAGATATACACTCAAAGCTACCTCACTGGTTACACCACACAGTCTCCAATAGACATTAATGGGAGCTCCATCAAGGCTACCCCCAAAGCATGAACTCTCCAAAATATATGAGACAATTTTGTGTTACTATATCATTATAAGTTGTATAAAAACCTCCCTCCTAATACACACCAGAAGTAAAATAAATAAGAAGAAAATACGCCGGAAGGGTACAGCAACTAAATAAAGTAATATTACAATCCCCTGCCCCCCCCCCACCCCTAGCAGACGAATACCTAATATTAAGAAAAGTGACAGGACGGATTAGCTCTTAAATAAGTTAAAAAGTGCACTAAGCAGTGCTGCTCTGTAATAAAAGAAAAGTTTTCTACATTTACTTTGCATTCTGTCTATGCTAAACTTAAAAAATGTTAATGGTTATTAAGATATTTCTCTGTATTTTTAAAGCAATATATGAAATATGCCTATTACCAAATAATCTATGTGTACACCTTGCATTTTCCTTCTCCCCTCCCTCCCGGTGTCCTAACCTGGTCCACGAACAACATAAAAGGAGACATAACCATCCCACCCTAAAGTAAGATGCACCCTCCTCAACTTAAGATACTTACTTGGAACGTCCGGGGTCTCAACAATCCACTTAAGCGCATTCAAGTATTTGATACTATACGAAATATTAAACCTGATATGGGTGATTTGGGAAAGTCCACCCCCAAAACTAACTTTTTATATTTATTTGGCCCAAATAAGTGCTCCAAAACAAACTTTACAGCATGTAAATCGGTCCAGTGGTTCAAAAGTTACAGACCTTTGAGATATATATCAGGCTGCACTTCCTCTCCACTT